>PNEQ01074900.1:0-20290 GCA_003012365.1 Medauroidea extradentata
TATTTTAAACACAGAAATATTTTATAATGTGTTTGTATATGCTTCAAGCCGTAGACGGTGACGTGTAGTTTTGATGAGATTTTTTCCATTTCATTATATTTACTGGTTTTCAAGTTTTGTATGAAGTAAAAATATGCAAGTTTTGACTTTGAAGTGACATTACGGGAAAACTAGATGAGCTAATTTTTTTCCGTTAGATATTAATGTTCTCTGAAGTAATGTCTACAAAACTAGCACTATTTTATACAAATATAAAATTATGAATTTTTCCCCACTTGAACGCCCTTAAGAGATCCTCGCCTGGTGCATGGACGGCATTGCAGCGTGTCACGCGTATTCTTTCCTATGCGAACCCACTCAACTTATTCATATTACGTTTATCAACGAAACGAACACACACTTGAAACCACGCTTCTATTATTTTAAAAATGCAGTACGTTTGTTAGAACCACTACATTCGGTATTCTAAAATCGGGTTTTTTATACTGCTGTCACTACGAAAATACCACCTGAACCCGTTAAGAGGACGTGGTACATAATTCATCGCTAAAAGCTTTAATCTATAACTGTAGGTTTCTTGAAACTAATTTGCGGAAATTAAACAATAGCAATCCTAGACAATATTTTTAGCCAACGTTTAAAACAAAATTGTTTCCAATGTTACGAACTTCTGAAGCACAAACTCTGACGCTGGAACCTCGTGCATTTAACTGCGGCGCAAGAGATCACGGATCACGCGTAACGAATTAGTAATTCTCAATAAATATTTACTCATAAAGTTGGCAAATACCATTAACTAGGATTGTCACTGAGTAGTTTATCCATATTGGCTTCGAAAAAAGCGTGCAAATCAATCGATGTATTCAGCGTTTATTTATCTACCACGCACTCTTTAAGTTCAGAACGAGAATCATGCGTTAAGGGCGCGGTCTACCGCAATTTTCATCACCATTTTTTTTTATATTTGATTTGTACCAGATATTTTTTTTTCTTATTTTAGACACAAAATGTGACTAAATTTGGCTCTAATAAAATTTTTTTATCTCTCATAGTTTTCGCGTAATGGCTTGTTAAATTCATATTTTGCATGTTTCCGTTTTAACGACCACACTGATATAACAAACTAAAAAAAATCACAGTGGATGGAAACATTACAGGCTATAATGTCATTCTCTTAGAAATAAAGAATAAAATTAATTTGTACTTTTAAAACAATTATTAAATTTTTAATTTCTTTATTTTTAGTTTCGGAATTTTTTAAAAATACAAATAATTGTTATTCTTTATTTCATGAGCATGAAATTGTAGCCTGCAATGTCTTTATCCACTGTGATTTTTTTTCAGTTTGATATATCTATTGGTTTTCGTGTGGTCGTTAAAACGGAAACATGCAAAATATGACTTTAATAAGCCATTACGCGAAAACTTTGAGTGATAAAAAAATTTCATAAGAGCCAAATTTAGTCATATTTTGTGTCTAAAATAAGAAAAAAAATATCTGGTACTAATAAAAAATATAAAAATGTTGATGAAAATTGCGGTAGACCGCGCCCTTAACGCATGCTTCTCGTTCTGAACCTCCACTTCGTACCATCCAAAAATAATTTTTTTTTTGGTCACCGCTTAAGTGTCTGCGTCACCACTTTCGTCAATAATCTTAATTTAGTTTAGTAAAAGAACGATGTGACGAATAACCAGCAATATTTCATTATAGAAACATCACCTTTCACTATTAGGTGCACATTATTGGATGAAATTGTAACTGGGAGTTATTTAGTGTTTATTATTTGTGTGAGAGAATTTTTATCTCGACATTTAAATTAGCTTAATTATTTCATAGTTACGCTTTAATTTTTCGAATACAATGTATGCAATGAAAGGTAAAGTAATTAGCTACGTCCCTATAAAAATATTTTTAGTTAAATCTTGCCAAATTTTTAAATCAGGATGGAATTAAGAAACATTCGCTATGTGACACAGGTTCTTAAAATTTCATACGAAATGGACTAGAAGGAAAACCTTGCACGCAAGTTTGTCGCGCTGTGAATAGAGCCGATATGCTTCTCGTCAAATGCGGTACTCTGGCTCTGATCACTCCGCTGTTCCCACGCGTTAAACGCAGAAATTCTAAACCGATATAGACGCCTCTTAAAATCTACACACAACGTGGTCTGCGAGGTTTGCAATCTGTGGAGAGGTAGAAACAGCTAGAGTTGACAAAAGTCCCCCTCTCTCGTGAGCTGCGTTCTTAGTCCGTGTGCGTGAGAAAGCAGTTGGAAGCACAGCTGTCAACGTTGCCCGTCAGTCGGTGGCTGTACGTAGGTGTCTTCGTAGTACTATTACTAGACATGATGATATATCGCGGGAAAACTTGACTGTTTGCTGGGTTTCAACGCACATTCATCTTACCAGAATATTACTGGCTTTTCCTTGACCGTGGAGCTGTTGCCCTATTTGACTATATCAATAAGAATCCCGCTATTGAAACATTTGATGCCTGCTATTGGCCTGCAGGTAGCTACGCTGTGTCCGATGTATATCACCCACGTATACATGTCACAAGAGACTAACGTGTTTTCAAGGGTATGTTGGCACAAAACATTTTCGCGATATACCTTCGTCTCTAACTATTACAACTGATCGAAATTACACACACGACGAATCGGCTGACTTTCATCTCACCTTGGCACCAATAATTGTAACGCACTGGCTGCTAGGCGACTTTATGCAGAGCGCTCTTCTTATCCCAACTTACCAAGCCATGTCAGTATTTATTACACTACTGGAATTCGCTTGCTGTGATCAGACCACTGTAATCAATACACAGTTATACCCCAGATTGTCAGCTCGGCCTAATTGATGCGCTAGTAAGTGTCGTTAGGTACTATTTGTTGCTACGTCAATGCACATTGCAAACATTACAGGCAGCAACGTTTTTCGTCGATTTCCAGGTATTTTTCAGGCTCTGCGACCCTGAGTGAACAACATAATTTGATTTTTACTTATTTCTCCATCCCCTGCAACATAGTGAAGAGCTTTATTTATTTTTTGTTTATTATTCTTGAAATTACGGTCTTTAAAAATGCTCAATTGACAGCGAACAGCTTATATTAAAACATTAAGCTACAAATATTGCACGCAGTAAAAACCCTGTTTGTTAAACTACAAATGTGTGAGTTTAGCTGCAAAGTCAATAAACTGACTGTGCGATTTTCTCAGAAGTTCAGCAAGCTTATTTGTGTGTAGCTACTTATTACGATTTATTCCTGTGCAATATAGACTGATAAAGAAAAGCAAAATGACGGCCAATTATTCTTTCATAAAGTACATACGATAAATAATAATTTTACGGTAATTTAATAACATGTTTCCTTGAGTATATTTTTAGCGGTTTATAGTCTACTCGCAGTAAATTAAACTATTTCTTAAAGTGCGTTAACCTTTAATGAATAAATTTTATTGAAATATCGATCGTTAACTTTAGAAAGTTATGAAATATGCACATCGTTTTAACTAGTAATATTTATTCTAAAATTGGCGAAGTTATAGAAATTATCAGGGCCTTTGTAAAAAATGCTCTCTCTGCCATAGAATTCCATTAAATCGCGTTCATATAAACTTCCCACCGAAGTTTCGCAGAGTTTTTAAGTGACGTGTTAAAAGAAAAATTCAGGATTCAGGAACGTAGTTATAAGATAGTAGTGTCGGGTAGGCCCCTGCGAAACAAATTATAATTAGTATAAAATACGTTTTCATTATTATATTAAATTAATATACAGAAACAAATCCAGTTCTCTCCTCTCTCTCTCTTTCTCTCTTCCACTCTTTTTTAAGTAAAACACCAAAAGTAACTAGAATTAGGTAATCTGTCATTACTAGGATGCTCGTAAATTCAACGGGCAAATTCAGAACTTTGTTTCTTTGTACAATGTATTGTTCTAAAGCCCTTACACTTACTGTAAAGAAAAGTGTTCGAGTATAATGTATATGTGTTCAAAGTCATCAAGATCAATGCATTGAGGAAACTGCTTGTGCAACAATACGTGTAAGACTAATTGGATAGCCGTGGAAACAAAACGCGGTATTTAAAGTTGCGAATCCAACACGCTATACAATCTCTTCAACAGATATATTCGCACCACATTGTCCGACAGGCGTTGTGCGCCACAATATTGGTCAAAAAAGTTTTATAAAAATACTCTCCCAGGCATACTTATGAGTACAGGGGTTTTGTATTACAATTTGTTCAAAGAAACTACGTCTGTAGTTTGGGCATTAATATCGAGAGCAACTTGGATAATATAGCATGCCAAAATGTTCATCCCAGCTGGCAAGATCAATTATTGGAGAGAGATTGTATGTCACGTGAGCAACTATTTTAAACAGAATCTCTCAACATTCCATAATTTTATTGTTTTCGACAGATAGATGCTAATTAAGACGTTAATGCAATGTATGGATATGGCGACCCCTCTTTAAGGGCGCGATTCACCACAGTTTTAAAACGTCTTTTTTTATTTTTATATTTGTACTATATATATATATATATATATATATATATATATATATATATATATATATATATATATTTTTATTTTAGACATAAATTGTGAACAAACTATTTTTTTCAGGAAATTTGTGTATTCCTCATAGTGGTTGTGTAATGAGTCGTAAACGTAAAAATTTGCACTTTAAGGTTTTATGTACGCCACTAAAACCAACTGTAATACCAAACCAAAAATAATCCATAGTTAGAGACATATGCAAAATTCGCGTTATCATTTGGTAGCAGACTAAACTTCACTTTCCCATACATTACAGATCATAACCTGCGATTCAGTTGGCCATGAAATTTTATATGTTGTCATTTACGTGTATTACGTCTTTACAGAGATTGGCCTCTCTACCGTGTAAGCATTCTCCGCGGTAAGTCACGACAATATCGGCCAGCGGGAGACGTCGAACGAGCCTATTGTCACTTGGAGTCTAGTCAGCTGTCAGAAAATAACGCGAATTTTGCATGTCTCTATCCATAGTATATAACAATGTAGTAGGCTATGAATAGCCACATATAATAACAAAAATAAAATTTTTGTGTTTAATAAAAAATGCTAAATTTTAAAATGAAAATTTAAAAATTTAAAAAAAAATTAATACAAAAAATATATATATATTTTTTACATGTGTCAAATCACTGAGACGGTTTGACGCTTTGCAGACCCAGTACAGGCGCGAAGCAGCGGTAAGAACCACCGAGACACCCGCGGGTAGTGTCGCATCGCCCTTAAGCACAAGGCACTAAACTTGCGCACAGTGTTTCCCTTGTATCACTGGAACTATGGTACTTTAAACGATGACCCTACAAATGTAACAAATGTATAACAGGAAAGTATGTATCAAAGTTCACAACCGTTCCCTTAAGTAGTTTCGTACCAATCTGAGCAGTAGATTTTGTGATATCGCTCTGAGAAAAAGCCGTTTATAGCCATGTTAGATGGCTCGGATATAGTGTTTCTAATTCCCGTTTTGTTTTATTATAAGTACTTTATCTACCTTCTCTTAAACGTGTTTTCATTTCGTAGGTACATAACACTGAGAGAACGTAAGATAGTATTGCAATAAACGCATATTTCTAACCCACTGCAGCGTAGTTCGATAGCCAGGAAGGCGGGCGCCTTAAGAGCCTCGCCTATCAAGAACTTAAATGCTTTGCAGCGTGTTCGTAAATACATTTTTTTTAACGAAACTATTCAACATGCGCCTATTGTGTCAATGTGCGAAGAGAAATTACTCTTCAAACTATAATGGAAAAGTAATTTCAAAACATCACATCAATTAGAAAATTCATTTCGGAGCCCCAATAAATGCCAAAAAAATCTACCTGTAATGTCTGAAAAACTACTCTCGGGATTCGTGTGAAACTACTCTAGAAACATGCACTGGACTTTGCTTAAAACTTTTCACCAGTAAAAAAGATGGGGTCAGCACTAAAAGTGTCAGTCAGGCGAGTGATTTAGGATACCACCGTTTCAGTGTCTTACACTAGAGGCGATACAGCACCATATGAGCCGGACAACATCGTCCTTAGCACCGTGCCTCACTCGCACAAACACACGGCCTACTGGGCGCCTTAATCCATTCGGTCAAGAAATAAATGTCTCAGCAAGACTACTGCAGTTGTGAAATACGTTGGTGTACACTGTACGTCCATCGCGGTAACTTCATAGAACTTGTAAACAATGTTTAAGGTGTTCAGTAGTGTCAGTATGCAATCAACCATAAATAAAAGGTGTATAATATTTCATCCAGGTCTGGTGAATTACCGAGAATGCTCTGGATACAGAGGCACTAACAACTGTTACGTCCGGTGCAGACCATAAATTTTACTTGCAACACGCCCACAATCCTGTACACGGTGGCTGAAAGATCTAAGTACTTAGATCCTTGCTAAGCCACTGGCAGAATCTACAGACGAGCTGGACTAGTGGCTAGGTGCGAGGCCACAATGTGCACCAATTCTTGTACTGGGAATCCCCAGAACGTTTACGTAAAATCCTTTAGAATCACCCAAAAAGGATTAGTTTACCAAAAAAGTATACATTGATTTAAGTAGTAACGATTGTAAGATTCCTACATTGAAAGACTTAAAGAAATGTTATTGTAATGTGATTTTTTTTTACTACAGATGCACGACGGCTTTTGTACTGACATTTAAAAATATAATTTTCGAAACAGTCATTTTCTACGCTTAAAATTAAGATGCTTGCTTTTGAATTCTGTTTGAATTGGCGAAACGTCCGCTAAGATGACAGCACTGCACGTCGGGAGAAATATAAAGGTGGCGTGTTGGACCCTCGAGCGGGTTGTCCCCGCGGTCTGGGGCACACCTCCCGGGGACACGCGGTGGTCTGGACATGTTTGTTTCGCTCCGGAGGGAGGACCGCCCCCTGGATATTGCCTCGGCGGGGAGACAAACTTATGGGCTCGATGCGCGTTGTTGTCAGAGGTCAATGCAACCAGGCACGCCATCTCGACGCCATCCTCCGCGACGGTGCCAAGCCGTCCTTCACTTACCGGACACGAGCCGTCGTATACGAGCCGATACCATCACCTATCCCGACATCCGACTGCACGGCAAACAATGGAATTCAATTGTACATGCACACAATCCGAACCGATAAAATGTGCCAATACCGGAACCGGTAGAAATGTAGTCCGATCATTCTATTATAATGTGTCCCTTAGTAACGGTTAAAGTTATTCTTCACGGTGTAGAGAATGAGAAGACGAGTAAAATGACAGAACATTTAGAGTCGCAGAGGCTGGGAAGTACCAGTAGATTGACCCACAAAGTGTGGTGTTCAAGGGTCACAATCTGCGTTAAATATATATATATATATATATATATATATATATATATATATATATATATATATATATATATAGCATTGAAACAGCAGTAACTGCAAATGAAAGTGGCTAGTGTGATATGAAGCTGGCCCGGAATGAAAGGACAGAGGAAACTGCAGTTCCCCGTTACATCCGGTCTACCTTCGGTATCACCACAAACGACCGGACATCGAATAGGAATCTCCTTGGAGCGATGCGATTCCCACTTGACATATTATTTGACAACGCTACTGAGATTTGTTGATATTTCAACACAAATTGCGAACCTCGAATACCACAATTTGTGTGTCAAGACCACCATTTGTGCGTCAGTTTTCGGGTACTTCCCAACTTCTGCAACCCTAAGTGTAGTTATCATTTTACTAGTCCTCGCACAACGTCACAGCGTGACGAAGAACTTCAAACGTTATGCAGGGACATCCTGTACAGTGGAACACGTCTACGATTCGTACGACCAGGGTTTACACAACTGGTTAAATGGTATACATCTTGTTATAAAAAATAAGTATTTCACACGTTTTATGTTCGGTCAACAGATAAATATTTTCTTTAATCAAATACATTTTTGTTTAGTCATTTACAAACATAATTATATGTGGTTCACTGGACTGTACCAAACCTTTCTCTCTGCGAGTCCCAAACTATATGGCAGTTAACTACGAAATTCCTATTGAAGGTCAATGTGCTAAAATGCTGGTTTGAAGCGATTGGAAGGGCCTAAATATATCCGGCTTTGAAAAACATTTCTAATAAGAACTATGTGAAACGCAGGATAAATTCCTGATCTTATTATGGTACAGGAAGGTGATAAGAACAGGCACCCCTTACAACAAAGGAGTCTTTCACATTTTATTTATCTAAGTAACAAAATAAAAAAGAACTCTTTTATATTTATACCGAACAGCGTTTATGTTACAGAAATTACTTTTAGCGACATTTCAGTCCAATTATTAATTTATAACCTACAGTTTATTTAAACATGATATGTCAAATAAGAAAATTTTATTCGTCAATTTTCTAACTTACCAATAACAAAATCTGATTCACCAACAGATATAAGATAAATCACAGTTATTAAAAAGATGTCATGAAGCAGGTCTAGGTACTGAAAGCCACCACATCGAGCGATGGACCCGCATTCGGGAGGACTCAGGTTCAATTCTCGGCTCCAACTATCCTTATTTCGGTTTTCCAAGGTTTCCTGAAATATTTCTACGCGAATGCTGCGTTGGGCCATGCCAGAGTTCTCTCACAGTTCCTTTCATTGTATACATTTTTGTATATTGCGTATCGTTCTCGACGAGATGTAAAAAAGCCCCACTTGATTTCATATCACACGCTGTGGTATTGTTTGCATATTTTAAATAATGGTAAGATTAGGAAATTTTTACAATTTATTCAAAAACCAAAAATGTTTGTACTAGTGTATTAGTGATTTAACTACGTCATCAGTATTTGCTGGGACTTCGTGAAGATTAATTAGTTTTTAAGATGGATAAGTGTTCGGTACAAATATAAACCAATATATTTTTCTTAAGGACATGCTATCTTGTTTCTACTTTTTATCGATATTAATTTTTTACGCCTAAACGAAAGCAGATATCAAATGTCTTCTCCGTGTTGGCTGTTTTTTTTTTTCAAGACAGTAAATACGATGGTTTTAGCTAATTATGCAATTAACGAATTTCTGGTTAATTGACCGTATTATTTCTTGTTTTGAAATAAATTAGATATCACGGCAGAAACCATTTTAAACAAAACTGCCAACCAGATTTTTTATATCTGCTCTCGTTCGAGCTTTAAAAATTGATCGAAAAAAACAGTATAAACAAGATAGCATGGTCTTAATGCATGACTCGGGCACATGCATTCAGTATCGCCACTTATACTAGATCATGAATGATAGAGATGTTTTGTAAGAACTCACGCATATTCGACGATATTCTTATCCCAAAACTTATCCGCCTCTGGCGTGTAGATGCTTTCTCGGGCAATCCTCTCTAGTTCGTCTGGATCAGGACAGCTAGCCATTGCCTGTAACTATTAAGTCTAGATTCACACGTCTAATACTCCTTGTTGTGTTTCGTGACTTTTATGTATCGAACTAGACAACATTGTACGTAGCTATTGCAGGAGATCACAGTTTCAATGTTCTAATAGTTGTACTTAAGTTATGCATAGAGACCTGAATTTGTCGGTGTTTTCAAACATCCAAAAGCGGTAATTTCAATCACTGAAAGCGGTGATATGTTTTCGGTGTTTTCAAATCCACAAAATAAAAGTTTATTATTAAAATCTGCAATAATGTTATGGTGAAAATCATGCAAATCGGTCAAAAGCGCAAAATTTATATACAATTAAATTTGAAATATATAATATAGGCCTACTTACATTTGACAAAGTCAAATACTTTCATCTATATGCACGCTCAAAGTTAAATCATTGAAATTTCGTACAAAAATTTAAAATACTTGAGTAAATAAACTACCACGTTAAAACTATTCACGGAACAAAATGTTTTTCTGTCCCTATTACAATAATTATTCTGCACTCTTTCCCTCAAAGTAAATCTTACTTAATAAGTCAAGGTTTTCTTGTTTGAGATTGTGACGTTTGTCACTAAGAACATTCTTATATGCAGAGAAGAATCTTTCACAATCTAGATTTGCACAAGGCATCCACACTGTCTCGAGGGCAGCCTTAGAAAAGTCTGGATGACTGGTTGAAAGAGCGATCAGAACTGTAACTATGTCCACTTTCCCATCCTCAACTAACTGGCTCCTCGCCTGAAACCTGCAGTTCTTTAAAAACCCTTCAGCACTGTATGGACATCAAGTTCTTAAAAAAAAAAAAAAAAAAAAAAAAAAAAAAAAAAAAAAAAAAAAAAAAAAAAAAAAAAAAAAAAAAAAAAAAAAAAAAAAAAAAAAAAAAAAAAAAAAAAAAAAAAAAAAAAAAAAAAAAAAAAAAAAAAAAAAAAACATGACATGTTTTAATTGCTTACACAAGTCCACAGTTATATTTGAGGACACAATCTCACATGGATTAAAAATACCAAGATTCTTAAATAATCTAGGTGATAGATCACCTGCTTTTAATACAAGCCATTTTTTGTGTGTGGCAATCATCTTCCCTTTAGTGGCTACCTTCCTGCACATTCGAAGTTTTTCTTTGGTTTTTGGACCGAAATTTCCTGCTTCTGCAAGCCCCAGCACTTGTTCAATCTTTCGTATGTCACCATGAAGTGTATGACTACATGGGTAAGATGCACCTTCTAGCTTTTTAACCATATCTACTATGTCTTGGTAGGTTTCCTTTACAAACCCTGCTTTTATCTCAATGTTCAAGATTTCGTCTTCAGAAGCTGCCAACATGTACTCAACACCTGCATTGTTTGTGTTACATACTTCATCCGTTTTCATGAACTCCGCTATTGTATGGAGATGGTCAGATATGTAGCAAACTGACTCGAACCATGAAGACCACCTTGTCAATATTGGCAATGGAACGAGAGAAATATTTTGACCAGGATACTTTTCATCAATGAATGTCCTGAAAATATGTTTGCGCTTCCTAGTATTTAAGAAAGTTTACTTATCCTTGCATGTTGCATTTTGTAACAGAGGTAAGTACTTGGCTAGGACATTTAAAACTAGGTTTAGTTTGCCCAACATTGAATAATTAGAACATGGTCTGACAAGAGTTATTTTTTTCAGTGTGTCAAAAGTTTTGACCATATATTTTGCCGAATCTGAATCCAAGGCCACAACATTGTCAAAGTTGAATTTTTTTTTTTTTGTTTATAAAATTGCCCTTCAACAATTTTTAGAGTCTGTTGTCTCAAGGTTGTGGACGTCAGCAACAACTATTTGAAGTGTGTCAGTACCTTCAATTATTTTAAATATAACCACAAAAATGTGCTGACCTCTTGCATCTGTTGTCTCATTGCAGTATACAGACATACATTTCCCTGCCAGTTCTTTTTTTAAGTGAAACTACCCTATCTTCTTGTAACGCGAGCAAATATTTTTCTCGTAAAACTCTCACGTAAGGAATGTCACCACTCCCTGCAACAAATTCGTTCAAGAACTGTTTTACATGTTCATTTTCTAGTTTTTCAAGAGCAATGTTAGAACTCACAAATGTATCTGTAACTCTCTTTCCCAAATAGCCTACTTAATTGTCTGTTTCCTCTTATCAGCTCTACTGAAACACATTGCAATTACGTCTGGAGTTTGAGACTGGTTTATCATGTTCGTTCACACGACTTACATGTTTATCTGATTTCATATCTATGTCCACAGAATCTTTTCTTTCCCAAGACACTTGGCAGTTGCAGTACTCGCACATTGCAGTTTTTCTGTCTAGGCAATGAAAACCATCCTTTTTGTATTGAAAAGCCCGGTCTGCTGCACACATTTTTGTGTTGCGTATGGACTTGGTTAACCATGCACTGCACTACCTCAGTTAGCAAAGAAAGTTAAATTTTACACAAAAACATTTCACATCTGGTGTTTATTACAGCTGAAATTCGTTCGAATTAACTACTTCAAATTATTTTCAGAACACAATTCTAGAAAACTGCTAAACGTATCGAACTGTCACGTAAATATCAAGGCTCGCATTGCCAATGTTTTTGTTTACTTCGAATGTTTCTCACTTGCAACTTGCAGTGCCAACAATTGACACATATATCCGCTAACGTGAGTGACGATCGTGAATATATTGGATCAGGTGCAAATAAAATGCTCATATCAGTAATTGTCATTGTCTACTGGAAAACTCGCATTATGAAAAGAAGGCTACAAACGACTACTATTTTTATCTCTTAGCCCATGGCAGGGTATTTCACTGCGAATTATTTCATTTCAGTATGTCAACTAGTTAATGAAATTCGCATGGCAGCGTAACACGCAAATTTTAATTTGACCGCACCATTATGTATGAGAAAACTATGCGAGCTGAAGTTGTTACGTAAGAGAAATCTATACTCATATTTCCCTTCAACAAAACTAACACTTTTTTATAAAATACAAAATTATAATTTTATACTACTTGAACTTTCCGCCTGTCCAGGCCGCCAAGCGTTGTGCAGGTTTGTAAATCTTGGCGCAGAATATTTGAAGAGGAATATATGTGTACTATACACCTTTAGCTTTAATATTGCGTCGTCAAATGATAGATCAACACTGAATGTCTCACATAGATGGTAGTTGTCAGCGAGAAGACTACAAGCCAGTTCTGTGACTTGCACCTAGAGGCTAGGGAGAAGCATCAGTCTTATAAAGACTCCTGTTTCTTGCGGAAAGAACTTACACTTTTTTTTTTCGGTGCTTTACATGCACATGTGCAGTTCTGCTTCGTGGTCAGTTATTCAGTGGCGCAGCGAGAGGAGGGGGATTATAGGTGTTAATTCCCCCCCCCCCCGAGCCTATCAGAGAAAAAAGTCAGAAAAAATCTACAATGAACAGATGGACTGTTTAAGTTTATTTTAAATGAAAATGTATCAACAAATTTGTCTTTTGAAATTTGAAAAGATATCAATAGTATTCTGTATCTATTTTATTTATACATAAACAAAAATTGCGTGTATATATATATATATATATATATATATATATATATATATATATATATATATTGCTAGACAGCAATCCCTGCCCCCCCCTTCCCATAACCAAATCCTGGCTGCGCCACTTGTTATTGTATTTTTTAACTGTCACGAGCTTTGGAATTCTTCCGGCAAACCACAAACGTGTGGTTTTGCAGGAACGTTATTGTAATTTGCTCAATCAAATGAAATACGGCTTTACACATAGACACACTGCCAATAACCATGACGCAGAAATGCAGGTTTTCACGTAAGGCACTGAAACAAACTGGAGCAAAATTCTTTTCGCGACAAATACGGGTCCCTGAGCATGACAAGCGTGCTGTTTATTCCTTACAGCTTGCAAATTCCTAGGCCTCGAACGCACAAAATACGTTCAACCAGACAGCCACCTTAAAGCTATTAGGACTGTTTCCACCCAAAATGACGCATCGGGTTTAATCCCCATCAGGGTCACACCCAGATTTCAGCAACGTAATTTTCTAGTCGGTGGTGCAAAAGTCGTTTCGCGAAAACTACCGGGCCCTACATATGACCTTTCAAAACACACTATATTTTCCGCGTCAGTAACTAATAGTACAAAGAACAGAGCGAGGACGTTAGCATACCAATTGTTAGGTTTATGTATAGTGATCAGAGGAAAAATGATATGAGCCGTCGAGATATTGACTGGTGATACCATTTCAAAACAGGCGACTTACTTATACGTAGGGCCTGGTAGTTTTCTCGAAAAGATTTCTGCAGCAATTTGTTTCAATGCCCGACGTGCACACCTGCATCTCTGCTTTGTGGTCAGTGATTGGAAGTCTTAAGGGCGTTCAAGTGGGAGAAAATAATAATTTTATATTTGTATAAAATAAGGTTAGATTCGTAGACATTATTTGAGAGTACATTTTCCTCTTACGAAAAAAAAATTAGCTCAGCTAGTTTTTCCCTAATGTCAGTTCAAAGTCAAAATTTGCATATTATTACCTACTTCATATAAAACTTCAAAACCAGTAAAAATAATGAAATGGAAAAAAATCACATCAAAACTACATGCCACGGTCTACAGCCTGAAGCATACAGAAATCATTTACATAAATAATTTGTATTTTTTTAAAAAAATGTCTAAAAGTATTAATATTGCATAACGTAAAATGCTTCATGGTAACTTAAATAGCAAACAGTTTCAGGCGAATCGTAAACAGTAAGTATACCTATTGTTTTATTAAAAATTAAATGCGTTCATACCTGTTTATTTTCTTTCACGCTGAAAACGAATATATTATCAAGTAAACTTAAAAAATTACCATGTAAAAAATTACTGAACCAGCGACAACGTCAGATCAAAGAATACCTAATAACAAATACATTATAAAACTGATATAAAAACACAATACACCTACAACCCTGCTTATGCGTTGCAACATGCGCAGAGAATCAAGTAAACCATAGAGATATAAGAACAGGAAACTTTCATGCAGGTATACTGCATAAAGCCTCTGTCGCACTATCAAATGTTTCATTCCAATCACTTCAAATAAAGTTGAACGGTAGTGACGTCACGAAAACGTCACTATCGCGGCCATATTTGTTGAATGAACTTTGATGGCTTTCGTTTTCATACAATATTTACGAATTGGACGTGTGGATGTTAGATGGCTCAGCCAATCACAATCACACCCTCTGTAATGTAAATATCACAACATTTTTCCTGCACCATGTTGAGTTGGATCGAAAGTACTGTATTTTTTAGGTAAATACAAAAAAAGTCAACGTTATTTGAATTTATTGGCGAGCTGTTAGCACTGTTCGTTTTAAAAACATGATTATACTATTTGAAATGTAGGCCTACTGAGTATGCGTATTCGTAAATAAAATAAATAAATCCTCAAATAAAAAAATAAAATTATGTATCACAAGAATTATTGAGACACAATTAATTGCTAACATCCGAAAGCCAGTTAATTTTACCATTCAAAATATTGTACAAAAATTTTCGTCATGTATTTTTTTCTTGAAGTTTTCCAATTAATACATTAATGTTGCATCATTTAGGATGCCCTTAAACTAAATTTATTCGTATCATAAAGTCTCATGTATTCTAAAACATAACCAAACAACAAAATTTTACAGTGAGACGTGTCTTCAGACATATTTGATAGTAACAGACCAACTTTATTTTACGAAAAATTTTATGACCCCATTTTGTCAAATATTCGTCCTCAAACTTTATTGGCAAATATACTCGTAGATGGAGAGAAAAATTTGAGTGTGTGACAGGGTCTTAAAAGAAAACCATCACATTATGTTCTGTTTCACACCTCACCAGAGGCGGTATAAAAGAACCTCACATAATTTTATTCAGTGTTCAAATTCTGAGTCCGTAACTGCCGGAAATGTATTGCCATGATGATGTTCATAGACCGTGGACAAGAGCGACGTGCAAGATCTGGCATTTGTGGCGCATTTTGGCGGCCGTCAAAATCGCGATAATTTCATTTCGCCATAACGATGGAATCACAATGGGGTGACAGACCTGACAAAAGGGTGTCCGCCAATCAGCACCACGGTCGTAGAAGAACAGGTCTGGACACTCGCCTATCTACCAATGTATTTTGCTTGACCCCCTTGTTGTTTGGCTGTAGTTCAAGTTACCGAGAATGTTGTACTTTTTGCACCGGTAATCCAGGCGGTCGGACTCAAACTCCGCCCACTTTTTTCAATTGTTAACATTATAAAGTAAATAATGATTTCTGGAGCTATTATTTAAAATTGTGAGTGAAGGAAGTATTTCATAAATTGATTAAAAAAAAATACGTTTTGATAAATTGTTTATCCTAGTGGGAGGGAAGTGGGCGGAGTTTGAGCTCAGCCGCCCGGATTACAGCGCCAAAAATGTATAGCATTATCGGTAACTTGGTGAACTGCAGCCAAACAACAAGGGGGTCAAGTTCCCAGGCGAGTGTCCAGACCTGTTCTTCTACGGCCGTGATCAGCACCAAAGTTTATGTGACGTCAGCTCAACAAAAATGGCAAACGCGAATAGAAATCATACCTATTTTATTTTGCGCCCAAATGTTGGTGGAATTGGTGAGTTAGTAGTAAATTGCGTTAATTTATTTTAAAAGAGATTTTCGTTGGTTATCATAAGCACATCATAATCTTTTTAAAGCAAACGTGCAATTATACCTTTATTTCCACATTTTGAAATGTCAGTTACTATTAAAGACATATTAAATATAAACGAAACAAAAAAAAAAACTCAACAACTGTAAACATTTGTGGCTACCGTATAAGAGGTTAGTGTGTAGTGGCAATTAACTATTTCCATGTAATATTTTCTTTAATATCTAGCACGGCCGTTACTCCTACGACCGAGGTATTTAGTATATTAATTCTTGTTATACTCTATTGTTGTAACCCTGGTATACTCTGCTGTGAAAATGTGCTATGTAATAACCACGGCCGTAGATGAACAGGTCAGTACACTCGCCTGGAAACTTGACCCCCTTGTTGTTTGGCTGTAGTTCACCAAGTTACCGATAATATTTATTTTATTGGCGCTTCAGTTAAGGCGGTCGGACTCAAACCACGCTTACTTCCTTTACACTAAGATAAACAATTTATCAAAACGTATGTTTTATCAATTTATGAAATTCTTCCTTCGCTTAGAAATTTAAGAAAAGGCTCAAGGCTCCGGCAATCTTTATTTACTTTATAAATTTAACGATGAAAAAATGTGGGCGGAGTTTGAGTCCGACCACCCTAACTGAAG
Organism: Medauroidea extradentata; assembly: GCA_003012365.1. Lineage (NCBI taxonomy): Eukaryota > Metazoa > Arthropoda > Insecta > Phasmatodea > Phasmatidae > Medauroidea > Medauroidea extradentata. The sequence continues at coordinate 16,779 of PNEQ01074900.1, forward strand.
CGCCAGTAAAACACAAAGAACATTCTCGGTAACTTGACGAACTACAGCCAAACAACAAGGGGGTCAAGCAAAATACATTGTTAGATAGGCGAGTGTTCAGACCTGTTCTTCTACGACCGTGGTAATAACTATAACTTTGCGAGTCTTTGCATGGAAAGCGTTACTGTATTGTGTTCTCTGTGGACTGAAGAAAATAGTAGTTTTTCAGAATTGGAATGTAAAATGTGCATTTCAAAAATTTAAATTAATTAAATTAAAGTATTGTGAATTACATATTAAATGCTTTTCCTCGCGAAATATTGAACTGACAATCGACATAAGACAGCCGCGACAGGACATCGTGAGGAAATATAAAATTCATTTTCGGTAATTTGTTTGTGATCATTACGACCATGGGAAAGGAAAACGACATAAGGACAGTATTAAGGAAGCATGAATTTTTAAGGTCGGTATTCTCTAAACAGTTTGATGTTATTGCCAACCTGATAGCGCCTGGAGCTGAAAAAGAGGTAATTCACCCCGAGTTTTTAGTTTTCGAAGCAAGGTATTGTGAGATGACTTACATAGACCGTGAAATCAAGTTGCTGATGTATGATAATGGGTAAAGTGAAGAAATATTTGTTCAAGAGTTAGAGTCAGCTGGATATTATAACTAATAGTTCCATTCAGGCCTTAATAGTCGGCCCGTGGGCCAGATACGGCTCGCAGAGAGATTTCTACTGGCCCGCCATCAAAATGTCAGAAATCAGCGAAAATGTTTTGTTATAATAATTTAAAGGCCATTTCTTAATATTTATAGTTAGGTCAATGTAATCTCTGCGTATGACAATGATTTATGTTAGACTAACATTAAGTTCAATGAAATGATTCCGTACAATGCCTATAATTATTGACTGATTTTTTTTTTTTTTTACTTTTGGCCCCCGAGTGTTTTTGGTAGTTATAAAATAGTGGCCCGAAGGTACATTTAATTGAGAAGTCCTGAGTGAATAACTTCAAACAACATCAGGTTATGGTTGACAATTCCGTATTGGAAGTTAGTTCAACCAGACATCGTCTTAGATTGCCTAAGCTGGAGTTATTTAAGTACGATGGTGAAATCTCTCGGAGGCTTGGATTCTGGGCGCAGTTGTCGTGTATCGATAGCGACTCTGAACTATCAAATAAATAGAAATTTCAGTACCTTATACAAGCTACTTTACAAAAATCTAGGGCTAGATCTGTGGTTGAGTGTTTTCCACCTTCTGGAGTGAATTATGTTAAGGCAGTTTGTACTTTAAAAGAAATGGTTTGGTCGCAAAGATCTTCTTACCCAATTTAACACTAGGAGATTGCTGGAATTTGTCGTGGATCAGGAAGCTAAAACACTGTGTGTGTCTCTACTTTACGATAAATTAGAGTGCTTTGGAGGCCTTAGGCATAGTGTCCGATAATTATGCTGCCATTATTGTCTGCCCTTGGAAACGTTACGAAATCGGGGGAGAACAAACAGTGATATTGAGGCCCCATTGAAAGACCAGATGAAGAATATCATTATTTTAATCAGAATGGGAGGTTCAGGCAGAAGAAAGGGTAGCCATGGCTAAAACTCGACCAGAAATAGCATGTATGCAATCCAACGGAAGTATTAGATTGATTAATCTTGAGGCAGAACAATGTGCCACAACTAACGATTTGTCCATTGTCAAACCTATTGAAAAATGCCCTTTTTGTAATGATAGCCATAGTTATGTTAACTGTCGCGGAGTTTTAGATATGCCGTATGATGAAAAAAGGAAGTGTCATTCTCGATCTGGTTGCTGTTTCACATGTAATAAGAGAGGACATTGTGCTTGGAGATGTCGAGCAAGATGTAGGTCATGTGGAGGAAACCATGCTTTACTGATGTGTGGCAAGAAATCTTATAGTAGTTTCACTATAGACAAGGAGGAGAGCACTATTGTGCCAACTTCGGAAGCAGATCTACTTTCATTACATCATGGTCCTACTGATAGTAACCCTAACGATGTGTATTTGCAAACATTTTTATCATGCATAATGGAGACAATCATAAGAGAATTCTAATATTGATTGAAAGCGGAGTGCAGAGATCATATATGTTGAGTAGTTTGGCAAGAGAAATTAATAATGAACATATCGGAGAACAACAATTGATACACTCTCTCGTTGGAGGTTGTAGCATCGGGTTATTGAAACAGTCTTGTTATAAGGCTCATCGAGAAGGGCTAAATGGCAATAATGCTCGCAAATTCTCAATGCTGGATCCACACGAAATAGCTTCTAACATTCCCATTGCAAATCCAAGCATATTATGCTTATTAGGTACCGAACATGCTTGTATTTATTTTTTGCAACCAGATGTGAATGTATATTTAAAATTTGTTGTTCTTTAGTGTATTTTAATAGCTACATAAACAGCCACTAAACTCTTATTGTCAATACTTCACTTAAATACAGAAAACACGGTCATTGCATGTTAATGAAACATTGCCTATTTTGTTATTATGAGGTAAATTGTGTATACATTTTTTTGCAGCCATATATCAATGTATATTTTTCACATTTTGTTTTTTGGTGGGTTTTGAAACAGAAAACGTAAGAAAATATTTGGTGGTAATTAGTTCCACGTTCCGGTGTTTTTATCTTTATTTCTACTGTACTAATTACTATGAATGTTAATACGCACCAAATATGTACGGAACTTGTTATAGAAAGGTCCCGTTTAATATTCATTAGCCTATACCAAAAATTACCATACGTTATTTTCTGTACCTATCCGAAACTATTAAAACTGTCATAAGATTTGACACTCAGTATTTTAGGGCTGGTTTCACATTTTTATCGTCAAATTAATTTTAATTGTCTGCAGTCTACTTTTTTCTCAAGCTTTGTAAAGATACACGGTAGTTGATTATCAGACAGTAATCAATTGTTAATTTAAAAATACAATAACAATTTCTGGTTAATGCTTAGTTTCACTCTAATTATCGCCTAATATATTAACTGTTAGCAAAGTATTGTGTTTTTCGAGCGACTGTTAAGCGCGTGGTTGACAGGTGTCACCTAGCCGTCTTTGCTTGTGAGCACTTCCTGTTATTTTTCTCTCTGGAATTTCCCACGCCCAGTACCTTTCTGGAAGAGCAGTTGCTAGAGGTAGGATATCAGTTGATCCGAGAATCTAGCACGGATAAGACGTGAGTGTGTGCTGGTTGACACCTGTCCCCCAAGCGCCTATGCACGCAACTGTGAATTAAGTAAGTGAATTATTATTTTATTTTTACTGTCGCGCACAAATTATTAATTTCGGTAATTAACAAACAAATACTGTACCATAGCACAACCTTGATTTATAAATATGATTCTTACTCAGTGGTTACAATTAATTTTTAGAAAAAATGGCGGCTGCACCAAAGAAATGAAGAGTGGAAACCTCCTCGGATCCCAGTGTATGGATGAAGTGGCTTGAAGAGGAAATGGAGGATGATGCTTCTGACATAGCTAACCCAGAAGAA
>PNEQ01074901.1:0-20283 GCA_003012365.1 Medauroidea extradentata
ACTAAGCAAAAATGGTAATGTGGCTGAACGCTCTAAACACATTGATATTATGTATCATGTATGCAGAGAACTAACAGAAAAAGGGTATATTAAGTATGTACATGTAGCTTCAGAGGACAACGCTGCAGATTTGCTTACTAAAAATGTATCAAGTGTAAAGGTACAAAATTTTTATAAAACCATAGGGTTAGAATAGAATTGAGCATTGTTATTGAGGAGTGAGAGAAATAAAAATGAGGTGAAAAAGAAGGGGGAGTGTTGGAATGTTATCTTTTTCACTCATTTATTCTTCTTTATCTTTTTTTTAGCTGTATGTAAACACTAAATTATTCTGAGATGTTTATTTATTTTTTTTTTCAAGAGTTTTTTTGCTCTATGTCTTGTGTTATTCTATGACTATTGTGTTTGTTTTGTTTTATCTCTATTGTCAGAAAGCTTTTTAATCGTCAGAAAAAAAAAAAGAAAAAATGGAGAATAGTTTGATGCAGGATGTATAGAATGTATTTCTAGAAGTGAGAATAAAATACTTTTTGGTATGAAAGTTATAAATATTTGAAGATGGAGGCTGAACGACGGTAGCTGCAGATAACAGTTCGAAGTCTCTATGACTAAACTCATGTTTGTTTATATTTTTAATGTTTGGTTTCTGCATTTTCGGGGGTGTTGCGTTTATAATTTTGATTTTTGCTACGGAAATAACAAAAAATATTACTGGACAGACCCGTGTATGAACAGCGATATTGCAAAGTTACTCTGTGTCGCAAGGAGAGGAATCCATATTTAAATGGCTAAACATTACTCAGCTATTCCATCACTGGATAAATACCAAAAAATTGGCATGTTTGGATTTAAATGGCTAAACATTACTCAGCTATTCCATCACTGGATAAATACCAAACAGTTGGCAGGGTTGGGTAGGTACGCTAAACAAATTATCTTCATTGAGCCATATATTTTTTGTAATACATTGTAAACATTAAAAATTAATGATAATGTGGCAAAATTGTAACTGTTAGGTTAAAATAATCATTGTAATAGTATTGCACAAAAACTTTTTCACAGCTTTTAACTAATTTTTACACCACTTTTAAGTTTTTAACCGCTTTTAACATTGGGCTGTGGTTTCTCTCTACCTCTCCAGCAGCCATGTACAAATAGCCTACCAAGGTCACTGTTTATGTGCATGTGTGGCGCGCGCACTATAACACTGCTGCTTGTCTGCCGCTTCCAGCTTGTCTCTGGCCCAAAGATAACGTGAGATAGTTGCCATGCCAGGCCAGCAGCAAGCTTGCTGGTTCTGTTTATGTGACTCCTCCCTGCTCCTAAAAAAATGATAACCGTGACTTATTTTTAATATAGAATGCTCGCCAATCACGGCGTTTAAAAATAACTTCACACGTAACTGAAAGTGAAACACTTTTAGCAGGAACGTGGACAACGATAAACAAAAAAATGATGGTTTCAGCAGTTTGTGGGGGGATGGAGGAGTAATGATGAAGGAGCAGGCAGTTAGAAGCACTTTCCCCTTCCCCGTATTTCTCAAGCGACAGTTAACGACTGCAACTCTGCCCCCTTCGTCCCTCTTTTTTTTTTTTTTCGTGTATTATGCACTCCCCTGTATTCTTTCCTTTATTTTGGGATAAAAGTTTGCGCTATATATCAGTAAATATGGTACATCAGACAGATTTCTTCCACTTGAAAGCACACCTGTTGATTGTAGATAAAACCTACTCATGTCATGGAGAATTATGGTGAGTGATAGTTGAAACCTAATTTATATAAATATATGTCTTTCAATTACAAGCACACCTCTGGACGGTAGATGTAACAGAACCTTGTCCCAAAAAATGATAAAATGGAGCTGCCAGGTGCTTCTCAAGTGTGCAAAGTCAGTGTTTAGATTTTTTTTGCAGAAAACCTGACTATTATAAAAAAATATTTCACACTGATAGAAAGAACGCACTGTTTTTGTATACTGAGCATGCCTACTGACAAAGTATCCATGTGTTCAATATTTCACCACAGTAAGAAGAAAAAAGCAGATGTATTTATTAATTTTGCTGTATTGTAGAACTTTGGTACTAACCAAAGTATCATAACATTCATTCTTTTCACGTTTGTTATCTAGGTAATAAAAAAGACTGTACAAATGATTGTATACGGAGGTATGAGGAAGTCTCGTATTAAGTGGATGGATAACGCAACTGTACAACTGTTCACAAGAAATTTGTTGTTTGCAAGGAACCAATGTCACAGCCATTATGTTGGCATAAATATAGATGTGTTTCTGGAATACAAAATACACAAACATTTAATTTATAGTTTCAAAATTGTACATAGCCATGGCGGTGAAAAAATTTTTACTTATGGCCAATAGGCAGCACATTCGTCGATTCTGGTGATGTGTAAGGCTCATTGTAGGTAACACTGTTCAAACAAATTATGCTTGAAGTTAATTGTGTTAAGTACGTATGATGTGAAATCTAGTTTAATTAATTAATTTTGTGCTCTTATCGACTGGGGTCGTGTAAGAGTGTAAACTATGGTGGAGAATTAGGAGGAAGGCTGTGTAACAGCTGAATGAGCATTTATGCATGTTCTGGAGCTATAAAACTGTAGTATGGGTTCCTTTTAAGCAGTAATAAGTGAAGAATAGGCAAGAGGATTAGGCTAATTTGGCATTGGTGTCGTCCCATGGTGTGCCATTTTCAGTCAGTCTCTTCCGCATTTTAATGGATTTTCATTATTTTTGTTTTGTTTTTAATAGTGTCACTTGGCACATAATAACTATGTACAACTCCTATTTTACAACAAAATATTGCTTCCTTAATTAAAGACAGGGTTCATAAAATTGGTGGTCTAGTGTAAATTGCTGCTTCCCAAGGGACCTATTTTTAAGCAACCTTTCCTACTACATTTTCTCTTTTTTTTCTTTTAACTAAAGTTATATTATATATTTATATTAAATTTATCGATGTACCATATTTTATATTAAATTATAGTAAAACCTCTTTATAACGACCCCTCACGGTTCCCGAGATTAGGGTCGTTATAGAGAGGTGGTCGTTATAAGATTTCGGACCCATTTGGAACCTCTATATGTCAAAATAGGCCGTTTTTGCATTAAGTCCATGTTCGGTCATCTTAAGCAAAAATAAGTCGTACATTTAAACTTAGCTATAAACGAAATTTATGACCAGGCGTCTTTTAGAGAAAAGGCGATAGTGTATTCTACTCTCGGGGCTTTTTTTTACGCCGTGAACACTTATAAAGTCACGCGCTGTGAGGTTACGTGTCGTGTCGCTGCTTGTTTGTTATCGGCCGGCCGGGAGGATAGACTATGATGAGGGGGGGAGGAGGTAAGCGCCGGAGATGGCTGCGCGTGCATGCGCCAATCAATACCACAGCAGCTGTCCTAGTCTGCGCGTCAGCCTTGCCTGCTTTGAGACAGACTGAAAGATAACCGCGGGCATGCACTGTGACGTTACGTTATCGCTCAGTTAAAATATTAAAGTTACATGTCAATTTGTTAAATATTTTGTTCAGGACAAAGAAAATGTAACGACATGGCCCCCACTTAAAAGTGTAGTGTTAGTTAACAGCATAGTCGTAACGGTTGTACAAGCAAACGTTTAAATTTATTAAAGAGTACGCAAGGAAAATCAAATCACGAAAAAACTACAAGTAAACTAGTAAAAAAATTACCAGATATAATATCCAACAAACGTGATAAATTAGGCAGATCATTTGTTTACTATTATCACTGCGTTGACGGGACACTAAACACACACAATAAAATAAAAGTCTTGACACATTAAAGGGCCGAACAACTGTTTCCTATTTTTTTTTAAGTCCACATCGTACGCCTTAAGCCCGTGCTACATTGACAGTAAAGTAGCCGTATAAAAATAACCGTAACCGCACCGTAAGAAATAGACAGGTTTCTATCCCTGTTACGGTCTTAACGGCGGTTAAGTAGCGGTACGGTGTGTTGTAGCATGCATCTCTCAAATGTGTTTGTTCAATATTTACGGTTATTTCTCACGGCGATTCTAGCACGGCCTTTAGTTTTTTTACGTTTGCATTGCGTCCTTCCTTCTGCATTTCATTAACGACCTCGTCCCTAATTTTTAAGATCATAAACAATGTTGATTTCGGGATGCCGAACTCCCGCGCAATCTCTGACTTCGGCTTGTGTCGATTCCACTTCCTTGATTATTTCATACTTCTTCAGAAGCGACAAGCCGACTCGCTTTCCACTCATTATGGAAATGTCGAAAGCCCATATGAAGTTTTAAAAAATGTACGGGTCGTCAAAAATCGTTTACAGATTCAAGCCTAATAATCGTAACCAAATCGAAAGCCAAAAAAACTGCGTTGGTCGTCAATAATCGTAACCAAATCGAAAGCCAAAATAACTACGTGGGTCGTCAATAATCGTTTACAAACTCAAACCAAATAAATTACCAAATTGAAATCGTGAAAATGAAAGTGTAATAAGTCGTCATAAATCGTAAAACACCAAGAGTTATCCAAAAGTCGCGCAATGAAGTCGTTATAATAGAACAGAGAGCGTGCATGGTATCTAACAGCAAGCGAGAGAACACTGGCACGTGAACAAAGGTGGAGAATGCCGAGCGCGCCAGGTATTCACGTGAGGGGAAAGGAAGATAAAAGTACCGTTGAAGCTGGAGAGAGGAAGGATGAGTCACCGCTTGCCGCGTGGAGTGGAGTACAGGTCTCACCACTAGAAACGCAACACGGTGCACAAAAACCTATTTTTTGCAGATTTCCTTGAAATTTGAAATAAAAAAATTTAAAAAATCACGGTTTCCCAAAAACGGGTTGTTATAGACAGGTGGTCGTTATAAAATGGGTCGTTATAAAGAGGTTTTACTGTATATGTTTTACTAAAAATATTTATTTTTATAGGTGATAGAGAATTCTGTCGTAATGGCATTGTAGTTGCGAGCCTCGACTTCCAACACATTTTATATGTCGTCAAAACAGTTCTTAAATAGTCAATTGTACGATTGCAGGGACAGCTGTTGGAGGCTAAGGACGGACTGTGTGCTGCTGCACGACTCGGAGAACAGCTCGACAGGAAGACAGATCTGGTCGCAGCTTTGAAAGATGAAGGTACGACTACCTTTGCTACTTGTGCCACTTTTTTTTAACTTATTCTTTTGCAGTGTGCTGCTTTTATAAATAGTTACCTTCAGAGTTTCAATTTGTGGTAGAATTATTATCTGAATGTTACAATTTTTTTTGTAGATGCGTTGTGAAGGTTAATGCAAGAAATTAGTAGGTCTTGAATTTTTTGTTGTGAGAGTAAAGATTGTTGATGTTGTGTTTGTGCTTCCTGTGTGTTGTGAACAGCTAGGCGTCAGTGTTTTTTCAGCCTGCCATTTTTTATTTTCTGCTGCCTGCCTGCTTTGTGGCATGTCCCAACGCTGCCAGTCTATGGCCAAATATCAGCTGGTAATTCTGGGGTTGTCTGTTTAAAGTCCCCAGGTTGCTCGCTGATATAAGGCTGTGAGCCGGCACTCTCAGCTTGTTGATGTTGTCTTGTGGCATGCGACGTTACATCTGCGTATCAAGAGCATGTTCGTCCAGTTTGTCATGTCCTGATGTCAAACTCTTACAGAATGGTTTTGAACACCTTGTTGGCAAAAAAAATATTGAGGACTTTAGCGTATAGTTTTTCTTTTTCAATAAAACCTGATTTTATTTAGACAATAGTTTTATTATAGTTGAAATTAGCAGAAGGAAGTTGTCAATATGGGCAACTTTGTTGAGCCATGAATGTTGCACAATTGTAGGTAAGAAGTAGACTGTTTTTGGAAAATACAGTTAGGTAATTTTAAAATAATATGTGAATCATATGAACTTAACTCTTAAATCAGCAAGCAGTCTTTAAACTTTGGGATTATTTTTTTTATGAGATATAGTATCAATTCTGTGGCAGTGGTTCGTGTTGTGTAAACATGTAAGCATTCTAAGCAGTTCCACGTACGCTAGACCTCCAATTTTTCGAACCCTGGATTTTACGAAGGTAGCGATTTTACGAACATGTTCTCGGGAAACGTCAAAAAAATTGCAAAGTTAAAATAAAAAAAAAATTAAAGTTAAAGGTGCTCAAAGATAGGACGTCGCTCGTCGGAAAGCAAGGTTCGGCCAGTGATGTACGTTATACAGTTTCTTTATGATAAAGTGAAAGCTTACTCTATGTAGATAAGGAGACTGTGACAGTTAGAGTTACTTGTTTGTCTCACGGCCGTCAGCTCACCCTCCACCCCTCCCCCACCTACCTTCCAAACGTCAGCGTGGGAAACAACTTGCAACGTATTTACCGGGAAGTGTCAATCTATATCCTCAACCCCTTGGTGGAAAAATAACCTGAAACCCTTCCCTTCCCCTAACCATTATCAGCTCACTTTTACGCGTATATAATTCTGGTAAAGATAATCTCCATTACAGTGTGCACAGTACCACCTGGAGGCAGATTAAATATCGCCACCTGCTATTTGCACCGACGCAGCGCAACGCAAGTGCAGAGCAAGTTAAATGGGTCTTCTATTGCATTCCTTGAGTATATAATTCCAATGCAGCGCAACCAGATGCAACGCAGGTGCAAATTTTTCGTTACACCCGTAGAAGGAGATATTTAATCCCCCCCCCCCCCCTGTACCTACACACAACCACTGAAAAAGACAAATAATCACATGTCTTGTATGTTATTTTTTTAGTTTTGGCAGATTTTAGTAGTTTACTAAATTTTCCTGGTGATGTGAGAAACTTTGTGTGTTGTAATCCCCTCCAGGCTGTAGGATTTCTAGCGCAGCCGCTGTGGTCAGATCGTCGGCTTCATGGAATTTATCCGTGATGCAGGTGTACAATAACGTTCATCTGCTGTGGCAGAGTGTGTGTGTGTGCGTGAGTGACAGCAAGCTAAGTGAAAGCAAGACAAAGAAAGAGGGGGGGGATGCATTATCAGCACTACACATCAGCCAGGCGAGCTTTTGAAAGTAAACACGACTGGGCAACAGGTAATAACGGCATAAGTGACTAAGTTTGGACTCGTTGACGGCTCTGTTTTTGCATTAACTTCATTCTTGCTGTTGCATCCTATCGTTAAAAGGGCACAAGTACCGAACGTAGTCCAGCACAAAGGCTGGTATTCAAACTTCACTTGGTTTTTTTATCTATTATTTTCGTGTTGCAAAGGGTAGTACACCAGTCTCACGGCCTCCAAAAATGTTGCGTGCGACACTAATTTAGTTTCTTTTGACTAGAGTCTTGTAAACCTTTTTAGGTTTATTTTTACATGCAATGCTGTGAACATCAAGACTACACGATCGCGAGCAGGCATCAGTGCTTGGTGTTTTTTATTTATGTGACGTCGGTTGGTCGTATCGATAGTTCGTAGGGGTGATTTTAATCGGAAGACGTCTGTCTATTGATATAAATTTAAACTCCAGTTATTCATGTGAAAGTATACAGATGTCAGACTATGTATTCGCGAGAAGACACTCTGTGCTCACTGTTCTCTTTTTTCTCCAGGACACAGGTCGGTCATATTTACCATTTAGAGGTATTCTTTTATTCGCAAGACGTTTGTCTTGTGTTATAAATTTTTATTTTAATGATTACTTGTCTTACTTTCCCGTAAAACGTTACGAAAATCGGGACCCCATTGGTTATATGCGGAAAAAATGCCATTTTAAAATTTGGAAAGGAAAGAGGAGGGGTAAAATTGGCCCCTATCGATTTTACAGGTAGGGCAATCATCTGTATTCGTAAAATCGAGGGTCTATTTACGCGTGTATAACACCCCCATTTTTTTACTAAAAACCAGTGTCAATAAATGAGGAGGCTATTATACACGAGACAATTCGAATAAAAAATTTTTGTATCTAAAAGACGTTGTTATAGTCTACTACAATAACTCTAGAGAATGAACACTGTTATCAATAACGCGTTGAATGATCCCTTTAAAATATATTTTTTAAATAACAAAATTCAGTACATAACCCAAACATAACCGGTACTCACGTCGTAAACAAATATGGCGGCCGCCATGTTCCCCTTCAGCGTTTTTTATTTAGGCAATGATTATTTATTCAGATCCTACATTGGAATTGGATAGTGAGCACTCACAGAACCGAAGTGAAAAGAAAAATTGTAAAACAAGGAGTTATATACTGCCTACATAATTACATTTGTGTTGATAAAATCACAACTCCTCGCCACGCATTTGCATTGTGTACTGACGGTAAACTTTCATGAAACAGTTCTTTTACAGTTTTCTTCTGCATATCACACGTCTTGCTGCGGTGTAACTATTCCGTGCTTTTATCGGTTTTTTATTACGGCCACATGTTTCGTAGCTTTCTGCCAAATACGCCATACAACACGCCGACGTCATCAGAGTTCCGATCAAAGAATATCTTCGCAGCAGATACTCCACTCTGCAGTACGCTCGTATGCAACGGCCGCAAATGCTGAAGAGTATGTAGCGAAGACACACCACTTGTACCCTAAGACACGTCTTTCTTTCTGAAAATGTTTTTGGAAAAATATTACTTTAAAATAATAACTTGGATGACTTTATTATTTTCTTTGATGTTCAATGGTCCACGTTAATGGCTAGAAAGTAGTTCTTTTTTGCCAGGGCTGTTATACACGACTATTTTATATTTTTAATTTATGAAAGTCAAAATTGGGGAGGGTGTTATACACGGGCGGGTGTTATATTCGCGTAAATACGGTACTTGCTATTCCATTCATCACATTTGTAAAATCGCTAGCTTTGTAATATAAATAGTGGTCTCTTTGCCAACCACCCTATCATCAGTTCTTAAAATTGCATTTTTTCTGGAAAGTGTCTCTTAGTGGGTTAGTTGGGACCAGATTTTCGTAGCATTTTGCAAATAGCTGATGTAACTGTACGACCATTCGCAAGATAGCTGATGAATAGCAACACTATAGCATATGTCAGTGTTCAACCAGACGAAAACACCACTTTGAGACATCCTTTCCAAAAACTTCGAAAATTTCATGTATACTTGGCTGCAGGAATTTCTTTTTCTTGGAATTAATTACTGCCAGTAAGTTTCGTAGAAATAAGTGAGGAGTTCTGGGAGTACGCAATACGTGTACACATCCACTTCCAGTGTATTTATTCAAAATATGTTACTATTGCAAAATACTAATATTTCAATAAACTTTATTGTGGCATTCTTGCAAATAACCTCTCAAAATGGACGTTGCAGTTGCAAGAATTTATGTTAGGTTTAGCTCAAAATATTTTGCTTACAAACAAGTTTCAACAACTAATATTATTACTGATAGCAAAATGAAAGTTGCCACATTTTTTAATGGTTTTTGCAATTATTGTTTTATTTTTGATATTGTGATTCACCTAGTTATAACTGGAATTCTACAACTCGTATTTTACCACTACAGTATTAATTAGGTATAATATATTTTTAATTTTGACTATTTTTCGTAAAATCTAGGTTCTAGTCTAGTTAATTATGGAGCTGCTTGAAGAGTTTGTAATTGAAACAACAGTTTTTGGTAAAAATCTGAATTTCATTTTTGGTTTTTGTTCCTGAAGTTCTGTTTTGTATACTTTCCAGGTCTGTAGTGCATGTACGAAGTTTATTTTTCATATTCAAGTTATTGATATATTAATTACGAAAATGAACTGTCATTTATAGCTTTGTATGTAAAGTATAATTATAGCTTGCTGTAGATATTTTGATTGAGTAAGCTGCATTGTGTTGTGTAATTAAAGTTTATTTTGTTAATGTGTAAGTTATAGGTCATTCGGAATAAAGTGAGCACTAAAGATTTAACCTTTGAAAAAATTACTAACCGTTACTGCATATACTACACTATTAGCAAGAGTTACTTTACTGCTTGTATGGTTGGCAGTGATTCATCACATGTAGTTGCGTGTATTTTCCTATTTGAATACAACATTAGTGAAAGAACTTCAGAAGTAATCGACCACTCTGTATTTAATATACTTTAGAATATTTATTTACAGTCTTATTGACATTCCTACTTACATTGTAATTAGACGCAATTGGCACCTGAAGAATGTGACGCTATCGTCGACCTCAGGTCATCTTGATAGTTACAGCTTGCTCCTCACTTCAGACAGGTGGCATCAGAGTTAGGTTTTTTCGCCGCTCAGTCAAGTTCCATCATTTGTGTGTGTTTGTGCGTATATACATGTTCAAAAGTATTGAAAATTGATATATCATTGCCAAATGATGTGAAACCATCAGTATTCTGTAAATTTTGTTTTATGTTTGCCAGCCTAGAAACAACAAAACAATATACTTTGTATTTCACGTACGTATTAAGAAATTACGTTAGTTTTTGTTTCTGATGTGCGTTGTTCGTGGCAGAACTGAACAAAACTTGAATTCTTGAATTGTGTGTGACATGTCTGTTTTTAGTGGCGGTTTTGAATTACAAGTTTATACAAATTATACCAGCATTTACGAGATTCGTAACGGCAATAGTGCGTTTTGTATAAAATAGATTATGGACAGAAACCAGTATTATTAAGACGTTTACTCGCAGGTATTTATAACTAAGATTTATTTTTATTGTATCTTATATTCAGCCCCCATGCATTTAATGAGTAGATATTGTAGCTAAAATTTATTGGACCAGTTTAATGTAGTTGTAAAAATGGCACGACCCTATGTAAATAAAAACATGTGGCAATATTTATGTTTACATTCAGTGGAAAGATATAAACTGACAAAAAATAGAAACTAAACAGGGCTTTTTTTGAGTGTTCACTTTATTCATTCCGAATCACCTATAATATATATTATTTACTATTTTAATTATTATGGAAATTTAGGTAATTTGCAGTTAAGCTTCAAATTTGAGTCCTCGTGGTTTTACGAAATGATCTTTGCCCATTTTTATGTGACGTTAAGTGTTGCGATTCAAATGTTTGATGAGTTTGTATTGAAGACCGAACTTGTAATGGCAGTTATACATTTTTATTATTGCATTTGTTTTGCTTCAGAAAAAAATTTGCAATTTATTTTAAAATTTAAGAAAAATAATTGGTTGCACCTTAGTTCATTAATTGGACTCGTGAATTAGGGGTTTAGCTGTATTTTGTTAACAATTGGTAGTATGTAGTCAGTAGTAAAAGGTCAGTTGCAGAGTATGTCTAGAATGTTCGACATTGTGTGCTGATTGGGCATTCGCTATATGATATCTATACTGCAGTAGATTCTATGATACCTTAACAGTTTTTGTAAGAGGTTCATATAAACCAGATATTGAGGTGCTGTAATAAATTTTTATTTAGACTGACTGATTACCAAAGACAGTTTATTGAAATTTGCAGTTAATTGGCATGAAATACAGTTGAACCTAGTTGCATTATTCCCGGTTTCTTTCGTTTTCCCGTATCCATCAATCTTTTTTCATGGTCCCGATAAATTGCCTATGTAAACAATGTTTAAAAAAACCACGTCCAAATAGGCATCAATTTCTCGCATCTACCGTTCAGTTCGCGATAAGAGAAAGGTTTAAACAAAAGTATCGTAACCACACAATACACTTATTTACGATTGTCAAATATGTGGGTGGAACTTAATGAAGTTTATTTTGACTGTAAATTTAACTATTGTTTCAAATGTTTGGTAATTGTTCATCTTATTTTAAGAAACAATTTACTTTCTGTAGACTGTGTATACAGTATTGTAAACACAAACATTGCTGTATTTTCGCTAAACGAACAACAGACATGTTGCCACCAACAGAAAAAATGTTTTTTTTATTGAAAAAATATATTTTTTAAACTGATCCAAATTATTTTTAATATATATTGTATATGCACATATTGAATAAATTAATAATAATTTTGTTCAAATGTAAATACTATAACTCCCCTTTTCTCCCTTTGGTATATTGCATAATTTTATGTCAACGTGTTTTTTTAATGTAATCTAGAAATATATGTATTAAGTACATATTGCCAGGAGTCGTATATTTTAAATTAAAGAGTTCTAAGCAGCTTGTGTACGGCATAGTAATTTAAAAAAAAAAAAAGAGTTCCGAAGGGATATGTGTGCTGGGTAGGAGGCTATGGCACCCTTGGTCAGCCGCGCATGTCCTGTGCTCTCCCCAGTTCTGTAATTTAAAAAAAAAAAAAAAAAAAAAAGAGTTCCAAAGGGATATGTGTAGGAGGCTATGGCACCCTTGGTCAGCCGCGCATATCCTGTGCTCTCCCCAGTTCTGCTTGACTCGCTGTGAGATGAAAACGTGTTGCGACTGCGCTCGCGAGATAAGAGGTTCGCCCACATGGCTGTGTGAGCTACGTGATGGCGAGGGCCGTGCGCCTAAGATGAATTAGCTTCATATTTCTTTATTTACATTTTATTTCTACCAATTCTCTGCTTCATTGGAGTCACTGTAATCATTTGAGTGGCGCGGTAGTTTTGGGTACAAGTTTATCGAGGGGTTTGGGCGTGATGTACGCAGGCCTGAAGGAACTCTTTTGTTTGTAACTCTTGCAAATGGCCTAAGTTAAAATATTTTGTATTAGTAGCTCACCGGTGGAGCGTTTTTTTTTTTTTTTTTTTTTTTTGCTTGTAATGCCAAGTGACTGCGCCGAAGTAAATGTACCATTCAAATGAAATCTGATTTATTTAATTTCCGTGCTCTTGCCCGCCTTCTAAACCCATGAAATATCCTGAGATGAGAGTTCTCTCTCTACCGTACGTGATGCCGTGGTAGTTTGAATAGACAGTATGAAAACAGTTTTTCTGTGGTAGTTTGGGACTTCCCACCACAATTTTGTTCAAATGTAAATACCTCCCTTTTTCCCCTTTTCAATAAAGTTTAGTGATTTTTTTTTTTTTTTTTTATTATATAAAAGGAAGGAGGGCAAGTGTGTTTCCCGCATGTTTCGTTTTCCAGAGTCCTTCGTTTTTTCTCATTGGTTCCTTGAAAAATGATGGATAGAGGTTTTTTTTTTGTCATTGATCTCGCGGCTCAAATATTTCAGACTTTTTTTTTACATACCTCGCTTGTTTACGCTTCTAGTTGAACAATAGGTGTAACCAAAAGTATGATCAATTATAAATTCACAACGTACATTCCCTAACGTTACAAATGTGAAAGAATGTAATATTTTTGGTTTGTGTTGGCGACTAATTTCACCGTTATTGTTTCGAATGTGTTTAGCTGTCATTCATCTGGTTTCAAGAAACAATTTACGAATGGTAACTGTGTTGTAAACACGAAGATTTCATTGCGTTTTTCTTGGCTGAACAGTATGTAGTCGTTTTTCGACTAACGAAGAGACTAAAAGTTTTTTGGTACAGAACAAATTGCTTTCAGTAAGAGTGAGACTATGTATTGTGTGGATATTCACTTCTGTTCAAGTGTAAAGACTGGCTTTTTTTTACGCATTCGTTAGAATAATAGAATAATCTTAATACAATAAACTTAAATAAAATAAATTACAGTATGTGGGAAATTTTAATCTTCCATTTTGTGCTCTTCCGAACACAGCCAAAAGCGCTGAGAGTTGTGCCAGAGTGATAATACTAATTTACGAAAACTCACTAGGTTACCCGTGGGATGAGTAAATGTCCACGTCAAGTGAAATGCTTGTATCGAAGTAGTGAGTCAGGCTAATTTCTTGCAAGTGATCAACCTAAACCTGGTTAATGAGTGGTGATTACGAAAACCTGGTGACATGAATGCATTACTATTTTTTGTTGTAAGCAGTTGTTTTTACAATGGCAAATTTTTGAAGCACCAGAAATGTTTTTTAAAATTATTGTTGTAGAAATGTTGCTGCCTAAACATCATTTACTGCAACTGAATGACTGTAAATAATAAACGAGGTAGATAAATGTCCCGACGAAAAGTGTGTTCGATGTTCTTTAGGTACCTAACCTATTTCATATTACAAAAAATTTGAGTTATGAAAGTGACTCCGGAATGTAACCTTTTCATAACTCGCGGAATATTGAATAAAAAAATTTCAACACTGTGCAACATTACTGCTGGCCTGTTTATTTCCAGTTGCTGGTCATAAACAGTATGATGCAAAAACCGGATAAAAAAAAGTTTTTTTCGTCTGTTAAGTTTGTTCCATGTGGGTAAGCCTACGTAAGATACTGTGGACCATTTACTGTCAGGAGCGTTAGTGAGATAGCTATAACTGTACCTTTTAGAGCGGTGAGTGAAATGCAGGCTGAAGTAGGCATGCTCAGGTGGCTTCTTGTAAACTACCATGGCCACATTTTTTAGTCTTATTTTCTTAATATTGTGGCTTGCAAATTGATAACTCTGAACACATCTCTTTATATTTTATCGCAGTGAATTAGAAAAGGATTTTACTAACGACATAATAAATTGACTTGCAACAAAATGGTTGTACTGGTTATTATAATTTTGGAAGGAATTTTTTGTATTTACGATAATGCTTGTTTTGTAACACAGTAAATATATTTCAGAAATGTGTGTGAGGGAGTTGGAATAGGATGATAATAGTGGTGTGTTGACTTGTGCCAATCAGCACGTAAGTGGTCGTACGAGTGTCTCACTGTCACGTGTAGTGTTGTGTGAGCTGACTTGTAGACATCCCCAGGTGTTGAGTCGCAGCTAGCACGGGGTTGGTAAGCCAAAGCGGTGATGGGAGTGTAATCTCATGTGGTAACTGTGAGTGAAGTGACCAACTCAGATTACCATGTGGGGTTTCACACACGTCTCCCGATCCGTCTTCTCTGTCCATGTGTTGCTGCACCGTGCACGAAGACTTGTCGAAGCTGCTGTTCAAATACTACCTCCATTCATTTGTAATTTTACTATGTTCTTGCATTTGTAATTTTACTATCAACTCAATGTTACTCGTTATGTGTTGTGTAGAAACCAGAATATATCTCTGCTAGTAGTGTTACTTAAGAAGACTTCACAACCTTCATATAGATAGAATCTTAGACAAATATCAAATTGAAGTTATGTTTTGTGTTGTCTAAAGATCTTTACAGATTTCTCCTTAATTTAGCTACACAGTTGTTTTCTCTAGAATGAAACTTGTACAAATTAAAACTTCAGACTACAGCATATTGGACGTAATAGAAGTTAACACCACAGTAAATCTTTTAATGTTTTTACAAGGAAGACTTCATTTTGTATTGTATGAGCAAAAAATACAAACAAGGAACAAATAAACTGGACATAACTTTTGTGTTCCGATAAAACAAGTTCTGGATTGCAGCTGGTCCTTGCTCCGTACTGAAAATCTGTCAGCAGGTATATTGTGATTTTATTAAATATATAGCAAATAAGTATTAAAGAAATTACATTAATCATATTTTGATGGGTGTCGCTCATGTATTAACCAAGAGTGCCCACTAAGAGTTCTTAAAATATTACTCACTGCATTTAAACTTGTTCCTGGAAATTATTTTGCTACAATGTAACTTTTCCTACATTTTGTCTATTTTTTTATCATTTTTCTTTTTATTTAATTTTATTTAAAGGTGTTTTGAAATTTTATGTTAAAAAATGCACAGTGATGTATTAAATATTTGATTCAATAAGTGCAGTAGAATCTCTATCTAACTACAGTCCACTGTTCCCAAGAATTGTCTTGTTAAATCAGTGGGATCGTTAGTTCTTGACGTCTCATTTGTACACTTAAAAAGTCAACAAATTTGTTTTTAAAGTGGATATTTATATTTTTAAGTGTGTGTATTTATTAATATAATAGGCTGGCATTAATGAGACTTTATTTTATTGTTTACAGTTTCCTTGTTCCCAGAAATGTTAATTTATTAGCAACACGGTTGTACAGAGCAAATGCATTCATTAAAATTATATAAGATTGTTATTTAAAAATTATAAGTCTCGAGGACAACATAATACAGTGAATTATAAATAACACAGTTTAGTGCCAAGCATATTTTCCTGTGAAACATGACCGTGGCAAATGGTGGTGGAATAAGTTGTTCGTAAAGTGCCAACACGCTCCCATAGATCATCCCTACGTGACGTGACATGTAAATGAGCATCTGATTGCTCAGTCTGCTTTTTGTGAATACCTAGATCCTAATTTTGTTTTTCGATGACTTGGTGGCTTAACGTGCATATAGGTACACAGTTCAGAAGCTGGCACCATGGAAGCTAGTTGTAGATAGTGTTCCATGGCTCCGTCAGAACACCCGCGGGCAACACGGAAACTAGATGCAGAGGTGCCAACCACTACGGATTATCCATAGTTTATATGAAACTCAATCATTATTTTGTTTTCTCACTTTTTAGTTTGCAGAAACCATATGTTTGGTGAGGGTAGCATATTTAAAAATTTGTGTGTTTACATTTTGCTCGGCACGCGGCGGAAGGTACTTGTATGTATCTCATACAACTAGTTGTTCATATTACTTTGGGCGAGACCGCAGACTTCCGACTTATTAATTGTTGACTCATGCAGTCAAATCGAGTTGTACGTAGATATGTTGCTTCTTCCGCTGATCGGCCGTATTGGAATCTCACCCGCGTTATCGTAGTGTGAAGCGACCAGCCTGCATTTGGATTATACTTTTTCGATAAGTTATTTGTGTGTTTCTAGGGTTTTTGCTTAAGAGTCCATGTTAATTGTTATTTTTACATAAGTGATGCTTGCCAGTGTTACTGACACTTCAGAGCCAAGAGCTGGTCAGCCTAGCGTCAGTTAAGTGTAGGGCAGTGATGTTGCCTTTATTAAATTCAAAGACCCCAGTGTGTTACCCGGCCACCCTACTTTTTAGTCTATTGCCTGTAGATGATTAAATCGTTAGTTTTGATACAATTGTAAGTTTGAGGAGTATTTGTTTTAATATGAATTCAATGTTTGGTGATTTAAGCCTAGTAATCTTTTAAGAAAGTCATTTGGTTAATTAATTTACATATAACTTTGCTGGACAGGATATCATCTATAAACCCCACTCTCTAAATGTAAAACAGGTATTGGGCCTGGCGAAACAGTACAGTAACAGAAAACCGCACCTGGATGCAATTGCTAGTGATTAGTCTTGTCATAGTAATATTTTAATGTCAAATAATGTGTTGTCATGCCTTGAGTTAGAATTATTCGGAGTTCTATTTTAGGACAGCATGTGAATTTAAAATAAATATGTCTTGTGTGGACTTTTCTGAAACAGCATAAATATTCAAGCACTTTTGCACCCTTAGAAATTTTGCAAGATATTGATCTTTTAATTAAAAGTTAGGGCAGTCGGAAAGTTCTTGGTGTTTATTTTAAAGATGTGTAAATGAGTTCGACAAGCCCGGCCATGGTGCCGCGAGGACGACACCATAACCAGAAACCGTAGTGAATGTTTCAATGTTTGCCTCCTTCAAGTTTTGTCTTCTGTCTGTAATATCAGTATTGTAATGGCTGAGCAACTGCTTACTGCGCACATTGTTTGTAGGTTTCTGAACAGCGTGGAGGACTGCCAATGCAAATTGATTGTAATACATACTCAATTGATTGTAATACAGTAGAATCCCGTCATTGTGAACATGGAAATAGCAAAAGCACAGTTATGCGAAGTCTTGTTGAGGAACCGTTAAAAAATTACAAAAAAATTCCATGAATAATTTTAATTTTATGAGTAGAAACATGTATGGTGAGTCGTGTGAAGCAGGCTTTCAGCGAGATTCGTGACCGTGTGAAACAGGCTTGCGGCGATGTATGTGACCTTGTGAAGTGAGTAGGTATTTGTTCCGGCGACGTGGCCGAGCGCATCAGCCCGCTGCTGTCGCTTTGGTCTAGATCATGTGTATGGTTAAGAAGAGGGTTGCTTGAATACTCACACAAGTGAGAGAGTTCAATAATGTCTCTCTCCCTTCCTCAACCTGCTTGTACATAAAAAACCACAGCCAGTCAGTGAAATGTGTCTGGGGAGGGAGGGGGAGATAAAAAGAGGAAGACTCCCATGCCAAACACACTTGTAGTCAGCTCTCGAAAAAAGCTTCAAGCTGCCGCACAGCTCAGATGACGACACTGTTATTTGGAACAAGAACTGCATGTTCTGACTGAATAATGGCGGACATATGCTGTTTCTTCACTAAGAATAATTGCAGCCGGCTGTGCTATACCTGTCACACACACACACCCCAAGCATACAGAAGAAATGCTTCTGGGAGATACTATAGCTTTGTCTCTTTCCCTCACATGCACCCACACAACTATTCTGCTTATCTCTGCTTAGCTTGCTATAGCTCATATTTTACTCCCTAGACCTTCAGCTTCTTGAGATAAGCAGCAAGGATGACAGATGAGAGGAAGCATCCTGTGTCAGTGCATTTGCTGTTCTGGTTCACCTTCATGCTTACACAGTCGGCCGTACATGTTTTTATCTTTTAATTTAATGGCAGTTTCAATATTTACTAGTGCTGAGCCGATGCAGGTTTATACCGATACACTACGGTATAATTTACAATACAGCTGAAAAAATTGTAGAATATTCACGAAATTAAATGGAAAGTACTAAACACTGACATTTAAAGTGAACAGTGTAAATTAAAACTTACTTTAAGTAGATCTAATCTATATTTACTAAGCAACACACAAAAACTCAACAAGATGCTAACTCAAAATTGTTTACGTACTTACTGATCATGTCTTGGATCTTGAAAACTGCTACAGAGTTAAATCTTACTTCTCAAAAAAAAAGTGATTTAAAATAACAATACATTACCACCAGTCTGACACAACATTCAAATTAAAGAAAAATATTTACTGAGAAAGAACACAGTTTTTGCTGGAACCTATTCGGTACTTGGCAGTATTAGAGAAGTTTTGAGTTTTTATTCAAGAAAATCATTTTCTGCAATTTTGTTGGGTTGATCGAGCTCCTTTTTTTAGTGCACAGAGCACCTGCTGTGCTGAATAGTCTCTCTGATGCTACGGAGCCGCAGGGAGCAGACAGATATTTCTGTGCCAATTTTGGAAGGAATTGATGGGACGATGTTTTCCAATATTCTAGTGGATTTGTGCTCATTCCACAAAGGGGCTCTGTAAGATATCTGTTAAGCTCTTCAGCGGGCAACAGATATGCAGAAGATGAAACAGACTCATTTTTTACTGATATAAGATTTTCGTACAGTAAATGAATTGAATGAGTTGTCTTAAAGGAAGTTTCAGTGGTGGAGGCAGATGTTGACTGAATCTTGGTTTGGTCGTTGTTGGATAAACTGCCCATTGCATTTATGAGAAATGATTTGGCAGCATTGATGTTTTCCTCGTTGCTAAACACACAGTGTTTGAAACGAGGGTCCAAAAGTGTGCTAGAGCTATAATGAATATTGGTTTCCATACTTGAAAACCGAGTGTTCAGGGAATGTATCATGTTTTTTGTGACAGATTTGAGTTTGTTTCCTAGGTTGCATGATGTCAAATGATTTTTCAAGCCATTAATTAATGGAATAACTTCTGAAATGAGGGTTTCTTCACTGCTCACAGTTTGGGTAGAATCAAAAAAAAATTTTCAAGAGCTCAACAATTTCACTGATCAGATCCCACTTGCCATTTGTGAACCCTATGTTCAAATTAATGTCAGGTCCAACACATGAAATTGCACGTCGTTGTTCTAGAAATCTGTCCAACATTACATAATTACTGTTCCAACGGGTTGTCTCGTCCTGCTTTAACTTATGGCATGGTATGCTGTTTGCCTGCTGGAAGTCTGTTAAGAGTTTGTTAGCTGATGCAGAATGTTTAAAATGGCCAACAACACGTCTAACTTTTGCACACACATTTGATACACTTTTCTCACAGAATACAGAGTCCTTTATAACAAGTTGTAATGTATGTGCAACACAGCCAACACTAGTAATTTGAAGCAATTCACACGCACGTACCATATTGGCTGCATTGTCCCGAATCAAAAGATGAACTCTATCCCTTATTTTCCATCTTTCTAAGCACTGAGTGATGAAATCACAAATGTTTTGTGCCGTATGGTATGTGTAGCTAAATGGTGATGTTTTTTTCTCAAAATTGTTTGTAATGAAATGGCATGTTAATGATAAATAATCGTCATTTGCCACTGACGACCACATATCTGTTGTGCAGCTGATGTGTTCTGCATCCTTCAAAATCTCTTTCACTCGAGCTTCCACGACATTGTACAGCTCAGGTATTACTTCTCTTGAAAATACAGTCCTGTGGGGAATGTTATATCTTGGCTCCAAGTATTTCATCATTTTGGAAAATCCTGAAACAATATACTT
>PNEQ01074905.1:0-36234 GCA_003012365.1 Medauroidea extradentata
AATCAAAAACTTAAAATCGAAATTTTTTCAAATTTTGACACCTCTGACTGTTAGAAAAATTTTTTTGACAGACTTTCCGCTTACAAATACACAACATATTATATATCATTTTAAACTGCAGAATTCAGGCTATAATATAAAATTAAAATCTCAAAATCGAAATTTTTTCAAATTTTGCCATTGAAACTCCCCTTAAGGCAGAGTAAGGTTTACATTATTTTAAAACTTTCTTTGGATTAAAAATAATAATTTTTATTTCCTACAAAAATTACGCACAAATAATAGACATTAACAGAATAATGATAGGAGCAAATATTTTTTTAACGATTATTGTATTCCAATATCCATTTCCTTCGAGACGAACAGCTTTAAATATAATTTTCCTTTCTGGAAAGATATGCATCGATGAGTTGGATACCGGAATTCACGAGCAAAGATGTTTGTTGCGGCTTTACGGTCCTTTACCGTCATACGTATAACAAATGTATATCTTAGTTCTTGTTTCTGACCTTGGTCCACTGGGTTCATGCACTACATCGATGCTGGTCTCTCCTCGATTCTCAGACGCCATACACGCTTTTCTATCGATTGCATCAGAACTGATTTAGCAGTTGGTTAAGTTGACTACCTGAGCGAACGTACTTTACCTGTTCCAGACATGGAAGTCTGGAAGCTGTATGGGAGACACAACAGCAAGCGCATCATACATTTCCGAACTTCTGTAAGTTACTGTCCCCTCTTCTAGCTGATGACTCGGTTGAACCTATAACTATATGACGAAAAAATGTATTACATAATTCATAGTCGTATACCGTTTAAATATCAAACCTTAATATTTTAATATCTAAGGTCAAGCTCTTTAGATTTTACTGATTTGCGATAGTTATTTATTTAAGCTAAAACCAGAGCATATATCGTCTGCTTAGTACAAGAACTAGGTAACTTGATTTTTTCAATTTTAAATTATCTGTTTATGTCTACACTACCCTTATGATTGTTCCTATTGATTTGTATATATATATTTATAAAAGTGTTAATTAGGGGTATTGTTGCAACACAAATTTTCATTTCCACACATACGTGTGCATATGGCAAAATCAATTGTCAATGTAACAATTAGATATATCCAGCTACCAAGTTATCTGGTTATAGCATTTAACCCACGATATCATACATTTGTCTAGCAATTTTGTTTAAAATTGGTTTTGCCGTGATGGATTGTTTTGTCAAAGCAATAAACTATAAGGTTTCGACTGGAAAGTCAATTAACCAGAATGTAGGGAATTACACAATTAGCTAAAATCCTAGTATTTGCTGCCATGATAATATGAGCCAGTATGAATGAGATGATCCTAAACCAAACTGCCAGACAGATTTTTTATGTCTGCCCTCGTTTAGGCGTGAAAATTTTCTATCGCTAAAAAAAATGTATAAACTAGAGCGTTAATACAACAGAGAACCAAGTTTTGCCTTTTAGGCAACTTGAACAGGGTATACCAAAGTGAAACGTTTATGAACGGTGTTCCATATATTTCACGACAGACGTCACACGTGTATTGACAAACGTTATAATAAACACTCGTCGACGGAATCTGTAGGCAGGTTTAACCAACCGTAAAATATGGAACCGCGTTCTAATGATATCGTAGCCTTACGAACACCGGGAAACATAATACTGCTCTCTCTCTCTCTCTCGCTGTTGTTTCTTTGAAATTAACTATGCTATAATTTATCAACGTCACTTCTGATGCCCGTGCTGCGGTACTCGGCTGTATCACTGATCTTTAATGTACCTACCCACACTAACAATTGAGACAAACATTCACGTCTGCGCGGTCTACCACAATTTTCATCGCCGTGATTTTATTTTTATATTCGTACCAGTTATTTTTTTTCCCTTGTTTTAGACTCAAAATGTGACTAAATTGTTCTCTTAAAATTATTTTTTTTTTTCGCACAGTTTTTGCGTAGTGGCTCGTTAAATCCAAAATTTGCATGTTTTCGTTTTAAGGACGACACTAAAACTCACTTACCAAACTGGAGAAATCCACAGTGAATAACGATATTGTAGGCTACAAATTCGGCTATGTTAACCACAATATAAAATATATTTTATTAAAAAAACATATTGACATTTTAAAACTGTTATTTTTAATTTCAGCATTTTTATTTAAATACGAACAATATGATTCTTTGTTTAAATGTACGCATCATTGTAGCCTGAAACGTCTTTGTCCACTGTGAATTTTCTCAGTTTGGTATGTCAGTTTGTGTTAGCGTAGTCCGTGAAACGGAAATATGCAAACTTTTATTTTAACAAGTTATTACTCGAAAACTATGAGAGATAAAGAAATTTCATAAAAGCCAATTTTAGCCTCATTTTATATTTAAAATAAGTAAAAAAAAATATCTGGTGCGAATAAAAAATAAAAAACATGGTGATGAAAATTGATGCAGACCACGCCCATAAGGCCAGAATTATTTACCGTCCTAAAAAAGGGTAAAGTTAATACTTCTTAATACTGCCACATGTGACAACATAGAGAACAACGAACTATTGGCGTATTAAGTGCACGATAATTAATATTTAGCTACTTTTTTAAATTGGTAAACCTTACATATTATTTTGCTGGTTTAAATAAAGCACACAATTAAAAGCTAAACATTTATTAATATTTGTATTATACAAAAAAAAATACATTAACCAAGGGTGTGTATACGACAGTCTGTCTTTGTTTGAAGAAGGAAGACAGCGCGCGGCAGTGAAGGATGGCCAACTTTACGGAAACAGGACCAACACAATTTGGATGGGTGGACTATAGCGCCTTCGGCTTGATGGTAGTTTTATCCACTATAGTTGGCAGCCTGATCGGCGTGTGTGGGAAGCAAGACACGAAAGTTGACTATTTGCTGGGAGGTCGGTCCATGAAGGTGCTTCCCATAGCTGTCTCGCTTATATTCAGGTACAGAAATATCTTCTAGTGGATGATTTGTTCACGTCAATGTATGGCATTTCGCTGTTTTTCAAATAATATTTTTTATGTCTTAATTAAATGTAATTAGATAATGTATAATATGTAATCAGATCATCACGTTATTAAGAATAAAGTACTGATCTCTTATGTTAGTTACAATAGATTCTCGGTTAAAATTAAGATCAAACATTTTTCCATTGTTTTTGACAGACGTAACACTTTACAGACAAGAATTCTCTCTATCTTAAAATGAACCAAATTGTTTTCATAAAATATCCGAACAATATACTAACTAAAAAAAACTAGAAACAATGTTTATCAATTTGTCGACTAAGAATTCGATTTAAGTAATAATGTGATGTAATGAAAAAATAGATCACAACTATCGCAGTTTTATTGTTATGTAAATGACCTGCAGTTATCGCTACAGCTAAAGAAAACATTCAGTTAAACAAATGAATAGTTAAAACTTAAAATTATCTTCTAATTTTCCGTCGGAAAAATTATTGTAATAAATTGATACGTAACATAATTTATAAATGTTTTAATTTTCATCCACACATTTATCTGGTTCCGTATGTTAATATTTTGTTTTACAGATATCGAAATGATCTAGGCTCCGCCCTAAGCTACTTATGTTCTTAATAATATACAAGTTATGAATTATTATTATTTTTTTTTTAATTTTAATGTACCTATTTGGAAACATACTAGAACTAATCTAGTAATTCTTCTAGACTTCTTTATTTTAATTATTTGAATTATATTTTTTAAAAAACACTTCTTTGCGAACAGGAAATTATTTCCTAAAACTTGACTGATTTGATCTGTTCTTTTAAATTTATTTGGTACGTCTGTAGATCTTTTGCGCAATATTGAGGATTATAGGAAACTTGTTTAAGTGTTGTTACATATCACCATATAAGCAAAGAAAACTTCGCAAAACGCAAGGAAAATGTGACAAATAAAGTTTCATTCCTGTGCTTATTGCTTAAGCGCCTGTGTTTACAGTAACACAGTTAGGGTTCTCGAACATGTCATAATAATTGTAATACTCCTTGTTATATACAGGCGTTAAAAATAGCGTGACGGTAGTATTTATACTGTACACAGTGACTGTGTTGTTAATTGTAAATATTTTTGTTCGCAGCCAAATATCAGGTATCTCCTTGATCGGAGTTCCCACAGAAGTGTACACCCACGGGACTCAGTACTATGCAATTGTGTTCAGTATTATAATTGCTTCAGTTATAAACAACTACGTTTTCCTGCCCGTTTTCTTCGACCTCAAGCTTACATCTACTTACGAGGTAATCTTTGCATTTTTATATAGTTCTAAAGTGTATACGATACAATTGGTTCGGGATATAATGACCACGTTTGTAGTTTCAGTGACTTTTTCATTTCTATATAATTTATGGTTTCCTACTACATAAATACAACATAAATAACAATCAACGTGTGTTGATTGTAACTTACACAAATGTACACCTTTGAAAATAAAAAAAAATTTTTTCAGCTATTATTAAAGACACCATAGTCTTCAAAAATGCTCACATTATCGCCAACCACATAAATACACGTACACTTGTCACGTGTTAGATCAATTAACGCTGATGAAATTAACGTGTGTGCCAAAAGAGGAAATCGTGTAACATGATACAGGTTTTATTTACTAAAATTATAAACTTATAACGGAAATTTGCTGCAAAATGTTCATATTGATAATGATATTGCTTAAGGTATTGTAAGTGCAGCGTGTTTGGTTTGGTCTTTGTAAAACATTCTGTGAAATCCTTACTTTATTTTTAATTTCTATCTCTACTACTGTCACACGAAAGTAATAAAAACACTTTTGGAACATAATTTACTTAGAAACAATAGGAGCGTGTAAATGAAATTTTATTACAAAGAAACAACGTCTGTACATATTTCATAAATAATAAGTTATTGGGAATGCGAATGTAACCAAACTAATTTTCATTTTGCTACCATTTTATATTTATACTAACGTGTTCGTCAAGTAATCTAAAAATTTGCGTTATAGATAGTTTAAAATAAGCTATGCTCATTAACTACTATTATTTTTTCAATTGAAAATTGTGCATGTATTTTTTTTTCAGTACCTGGAGATGCGTTTCAACAAACAGGTTCGCTTTCTCATATCCCTGCTTTTTGACGTATCGATTTTCCTGTTCATTCCGATCGCTATTTACGTGCCTGCTCTGGCATTCAATCAAGGTAAGATTTCCGTCTGTGAAACTAAACCTAATAAGTTCTTAGTTAAACTGAAAAAAAGTAATACCTAAGTAAAATGCATGAGTCAAATAAAAATATAAACTGCAGTTATGAAAGAAACTTAACAATGGATTATTGCTAAAGTCACATTCCTGACATTAGCAGTAAGCCTATTACTTTTGACAACAATATTTAACCAGTGTATTGTATTAAAAATCATTTTTAATGTTAATCTGTATTGACTCGCAATAGAAAATTTTCGCAGCTGATAGAGTTTAACAGACTATTAATCGTAATAATGGACTGAATCCTACAAATACATATGTCAACACAGCATATACAAAACTGGTTTCTGCACGCAAACATATTCACTTTGGTAGTAATAAGTAGGACAATGTGCGGTGCCTCCAGTTTGCCAGGTGCCCGTCTAGAGTGCGAGAGGTCGTGGGTTCTAATCCGGGCTGGGTATGGATGATGTGTTGTCCCTTCAACTCACTTCACTCTCGTGTTGTTAAAGAGCCAAAAAAAAAACCTCTCACCTCCAGGCTGATTTGTGTCCTCATTTAGTCAAAACAACAAAATGTTACAAGTGCGAAATTTTTCGTTTCGATTTTAAAATCATTTCAACACCATAGGTTTTCGGAGAGTAAAATTATTTGAAAACCAAATAGTGAATATTTTTGAAATCAAGTTATTATAAAGTCCTGGAAATTATCATTCTAAAAAATTTCAGTAACAACAGTTTTCCATTTTTAATGGATTATGTGGTTTCATTACCTTATTTTTCTAAATACCGTTTTTAAATTTTTACTCGAAAGCAAAACATACTATCGCCCAGTGCTATATAAATATACTAAACGTGCGCTAACAGAATATCTACTCGGAAAAAATCACATCGAATTATGATGAGTAATTTAGATTCTATCGACGATTGATTATTCCAATTGTTCGCTCGACATCTTACCTTTCCATATACCTTAAAATTATCTTCTATTCAGAGCTTGCTTCGTTGTAGATTAGTTCGCATTGTAGCAGTCTCCACACTGATTAAGCAGCTCAATAATTTCATTTGCGTCGTGACCATCGCGTTGAGACTTTCACGCTATTTATAATGCAGTATGACGCGAAACACACGCGTTTGTAGCACACATGTACAAACAAGTTAAATTAATATTTAATTCATATAAATTGCAAAAAAATTAGCAGAACACGTTAAACGGCGTGTCACTTTGAGAGCGTAAAACTTGATTCGTCAAACAATGAAAATCATTTTTAATCTTGTAAATAAAACATTCCAATTATAATCCCTAATCTTTTAAGTAGTTAAGGACTGAATGGATACTACGATCACAATAATTGTATTATTAAACATTATTTAATTTTTTTAGAATATTATGTAACTGAAACAGGGTAGTGTGACAACTTATGAATTTAGATTAAAAAATAATTAAAGTCATATGTTTAAATGAATCTGATTACTTGTATAATTTATATACAATAATATACCTCAATTGACTTACGTATATTTGGGAATCATACTGTAGGTTATATACTTACGAACAGTTACGATTTCATAAATTTGTTTGTGAATAATTTTATTGTTTTTTTAATGACTGAATTTTATTTCTTGTGTGATTTCAGTGTCTGGAATTGGAATTCATGTTGTAACGTTGACTGTTTCATTGACTTGCATATTATACACTATGCTGGTAAGTTAAATATCTTGGCTTAAAAAACTTATCCAATTAAATACACGTAGGTAGTCACGTAACAGATAAAGTGAAGGCCCATCATCATGCAGTAGCAATAAATATATGCATATTTAAATAGCGTAATATCTGAAATAATTTAATTAAGAACATTTCTACTACTTTTTGATTTTTCAATAACTGTTTAAGAAGCTTACTGTGTGTTTATTTTCAATGAATGATATGTGTTAGTGGGTATATGCTTCGGAATCAGACTATGTGTATACTTAATATTATACTGATGAGCCTAATTTATTTTATTTGTTTACATTACAACAGTAAAATGTTTGAAGAAAATAATATTAAGTTTGATTTTGGCATTACACATATAACTCTATGTCTTATTTCTTGTTGTCCATGGCAGATTTGTTATACGAAAACGGAAATGCAGATTCTCAATTGCACCAAGGTTTAGAATATTTTCAAATTTGTAACGTAAGCTGTGAAAGCCCTGTTTTAAAAGACGTAAGACCCGTTTTTTTGCTTGGTTTTTATACATTTCCTGTGTTAAAATCTTGAAGGTTGCATGCTTATGTTAGGGCATAGCCAATATTTTTTTAAGGGTGGGCTGTTAGAGATTTAGGACTGTATTTCATAAGAATCTTCACCTCAGAACTCATGAGTACAAGTTTGGTATGTGTTGTATATGTTCACTTATTGCTTTCAAGAAGTGTTTATATTTATGCTACTAGACATTTGATGTAGTTTTTATGAATCTCTGCAACACTTATTGTTTGAGTTTTGCCCACGATCAACAGGAGACAATTTTCTCACGTAAACGGAACTCGCATATCAAGTAAAAACAGAGATTTATTTTAATTACCAAAATTGTTAATTTTCAGAAATTTGACATAGTATTTTATAATGTTTTGAGAATGCCACCAACAATAAAATACTAAGTAAATAAATTGAAAAATGTTGAATGGAATATCTGTGATTAATGTGTTTTAAGGGTTATATGTATTATCCTTCAAGAGTATATTGTGATTGCTGTGAGCTATTTGAGAAAGTATTGTCATGTGCAAGAATAAAATAGCTTATCAGGCTACCTACTAAATAATCCAACTGTAAGAGAATGCACCAATACGCATTATTTAAAAGGGCAAATTTATATAGTCATTGTTCAACGTACGCTTCTGACTAAATAATTAAGACCGTAATGCTTAACATTCGCACCGACCTTGCAAATACGCATCGTCATACAATTACACATCCAGATTTATTCTGTCTCTAGTTTTAATATATTACTCTATTTAGTAGCTCTGAGTTTGTATGAACTGATTGGTGACTTTTCGTCCTATACCAATACATTCAAATAATTTGTTAAAACAGTGCGCGGATATCTTACCAAGTTTTACCAAGTAAGTATGAAAGAACAGACACATTCGTACAGTCTTCAACGTTTAAAATATGGTATTTAATTAAAATAAGTTATCCGAACACACACAAAATAACTAAGACTAACTCAAGTGTTTTAATGAAAACACGTGATTGCTAGCGAATGCTACTCAGTCTCAGTAAACCCACAGTTTCATAAAAAAACTATGTATGAAAAAATAAGCATAAAATACAGTAGAATGAAAGCAAAGAAGCCAAAAACTGTTGTTTAGTCAAGAAACATACATGTAATTCCGAAAAATCTTCTTGCTACGGCTTAGAGCCGACAAAATTCAGTTTCTCATGCACGTCTTTTGAAAACTGTACATTGAAGCATAGGCGGGTATGTTTTAAGTTTACCGGTTACAAGAGCAAGAGGAATATTTTTTTTATGGTGACATACACTGTGAACATACAAAGTTGTTATATTCGTTGGTTCCCGTGGTGGTGAAGTAATCACAGCATTCGTCTATGAGTACGGTGACCTGGGTTCGATTTCTGGTGAAGACGCGCCTTAATTTCACATTTTGTGAGTAACGAACTCGAATAACGTTGTATTAAGCCAAGTAATGTTCTCATATACTCCTGTTTCTCCCAACTTTCAATTTTCTCCGTTTCTCTATAAATTACGTAATGCCATCCTATTTATCTCTCTGTGTTTAAGTATTAGTCGGTGACGATTTAATTTTACTTTCACAACATAAGAATGATATGCTGTCAATACAAGTTCCACCGTGTCGTCACAAAGTAACGTAGTTCTATTCCGTCTTGAGGCCACGGGTTACTATTTATGCTGTTATTGAAAGTTTAATTATTAAATCCTGAAAGGGAGCAGATATCGCAAATCCGATACATAGAGACTTTGTAAATACTTTGTGCAGTATAGCCTTATTTTTTCAAAAGACAAGTTCATGTAACTATCGACATTTATCGACTTAATTAAATTTTCTTGAAGTCACTGATTAGCCGAAATTACGTTAACTTATGTTTTGAAAAAAATTAGGCTACATACTACAAATAATATCCTACATTGCTTTGTAACGGTTTTCCGGTACCGTTTCATAATTTAAAAAATATATAACTTATTAAAATAGCATAAATATGGACCCGGCCTTGAACTAGTACTGATTTCGCTACGATCCATTCTCATGGGCGCCTGTAGTGGATTACTGCGTTTACATATATGAAAAACAGTCATATTACGCGGTTCAGGATTTTGTTACACAAGTATGCAACTTAAATGAGTGGAGGTTAAAACCAACTGATGTTTCAGGCAATGACATATAATCAGGCTAAATCACACAAACTGATTCTTGTGACTATTTATTCACTTAATTATCAAAAGTTTCATTCATATAAACTCACAAAACTAACCATTTGAGTTTTTTAACACCATTTATTTATTAAAATGAATTTTAAATAACGACCGCAAAAAAAAAATACGCAAAGTGATACACACTAATTGTGTAGATAGGTAATTTATTTGTTTTTAGATAAATACCTACGATAACAAGTAATTGTGAACTTAAAAAGTAATCGGTGAGTAAAACCACCATATTATATGTCAGTTTAATTGGATTCGTTACTTTCAATAAAGTTAAGCATTCCAAATGGTCTTTATTTGTAATGCCTCAAAATTATTTTTCTATTCATATTTAATTTAAAGGTTATGCATTTTCAATTAAGGGTAACTATGCTCATTTAAGTAAGAAAATTTTACAAAAAAAATTTGAATATGAGATATGACATATGATAAGCTAAATTTTTTTTAGATAGGCAATCAAGGAAATACAGTTTATAACGTTATTCATTAGATTATATTTTTTCTTAAATATTTATCTTCATATTTCAAATGGAAATTATGCATTTTAAATTTTGGGTGTGCAATACTTAGTACAAATATCTGAGGCCGTTACCTGTCGAGCGTTTGAAATTGGGTAACAATCGTTTTCATAACATTACATAATGAGAGCGAGTTACGACAAGACAGTATGTATATATATATATTACACTCTTTTTAAATTTTTGAATATTTGCGTCATAAAATAACAAAAATAATGTGGATATATATTTTTAGACTAAACCCCTACGATAGGTTTCATCAATTCAAATTTAAGAACTGTGAAATGTGGAAAGATGGTTACCTATACCTTTCTAGCCTCTTGCTTAAAGTTGTCTTATACATTAGAAAAAAACCGAAAAACGTAAGGCAAACCCGTTATACTTATATTGTTAACATATAAAGAAGAAATTTTTATATTATTTCAACATAAATTTATTTTTTGGGTTGCTAGAAATTTCAGCTCTTAACTTAAAACTCCCACCCCACATCACATATTTGCAATATTTCAGGGTGGACTCAAAGCTGTCGTCTGGACGGACTTCCTGCAGTCTTTTGTTACTGTAAGTTCAAGTATCATCATCATCGTCATGGGTGTGTTACGAGTCGGCGGGATTGATGTCGTTTTTAGCCGAAGCAATGAAGGCCAGCGATTGGAGTTATTCAAGTAAATATAATATTTGTAAATTCCTTACATCTTTGTGATATTATTGCAGCTCATCAATCCTGTGTAAGTATCTTATTACAGGTTTACAGAAACATAAAACTAACCTGAACATAAAACTTACCACGAGTGTAAATATTTTCACCAAAAATTGGGAATAAGAAAATTTAAAATTTTGTTTCATAAATCTTTATAATTCAAGCCTGCCTAAGGTTTAAAATATATTGCAATAATTTTCTTTTGCAAAATGTATTTTTTTCGTTAAAATGAGAGATTTTGATAATGACTTAGAGGTTTTTATCTTACTATTACTTGCCTCTATTTTAACGGCAGCAGTAATAAAATAATATATGAATGAAAAAAAAAATAATTTGTGGGCCAAGTGGTTGCCGCTTAGATAGTTATGTTCCTCATAATTGTTACGTAAAGGAATTACAAAATCTATTAATAAATCGTGTCATATACTTATTCCCTTATCAATAATGATGCTAATTGTTCCACTTACATGCTTATTTGCGAATATATTTAAATCTAAGTCATATCGCATAAAACTTTTTCTGTATATAATTTCACGCGATATGTCATTGATAGAGCCACGATTTTATGGCGAAAAGATTTTTGCAACATTTGGTTTCGATGCGTCATGTGCACACCTGCAGCTCTGCTACATCGTCTGTGATTGGATGATTTTACTCTCACTGGCCTTGGCAAATTACAGACGTACAGACTCACAATAATCGTATTCTGATTGGTGCAGTCAAATGAGAAACGTGTCTGAACAATGACACGCTGCCAATAACCTTGAAACAGAACTGCCGATGTGCACGAGAGACGCTGAAACAAAGTGGGGCAAAAATCTTTTCGCGACAAAATCGTGGCCCTAGTCATTGATAAATGTAAACCTCGTATAAGAGGAATCTTGGTGGCAAATAAATACGAAAACATGTTAATGAATATGTGTTAATAACTTTTAGAGTAGTGTATACGCCGTATAATTTTACAATTAGAAATGTGTAATATGGAACAATATATTAAAACATTCTAACAATTATGTGAAGAAAATTGTTGTAAAGGTAAATGTTTAAATGTAATATTATTACACAAAATTGCGTTACAGAGTATGCAAACCCACACACACACCTCTCGCTCGCTCTCTCTTTCTTTCTCTAAATAAATAAATATATGTATAATATTAAATAAGGATTAGCTCCAAATATCGGCTCAGATTATTTACAACACGTCAATCCATTAAGCGTACCATTTTAGTAATTAGAAAGCAATATCCCAACGAAATTGAAAAGAACGCGGCGATATTACTTGGATATCGCTATGGTTTCTTGAAAATTGTAAATTTACTTAAAATAGGATATGACTGGATAGATAGACTGCCTGTTTCACTTGGGTGTATGACGGGTGGCCTACAATACGGTAAGTGCTCCTCGCAAAGCAAAATAAGAACAATATTTCGGAAGACATAAACGTTTCTCGGGCAAGTGTCCCATGAAATTGTTTATTGTTGTCCAACCTAGTGATTATGAAGTAGCCTGCTTGCTAGTAATGAGTTTACAATTTTGTTTAGATCTAAACACATTCTTTAACCACGTAAACGCCTTCCACTACAATTAAATTCACTCATCCACCCACAAAATATCACCGCCAATTACAAATGACTTATTTACGAGAATTTTAACAAAAAGCAATTTTATGTTGGTACGTGTTTGCCCTAAAAAGACAATACAGACTGCCTACCTCCAAGGCGGCTACTTATTAACTCACCAAGAAAAAAATGTGTTATCAGGAAACAATAGATATCAATGAATAAAACCAATAGTGGTTGTATAACTGCATTTTGTTTTATTTCCATCTCAGCAGAAACAAATAATGTTTCATGTGGGGTGAAAAATTCTTATGTTTTCTGGTTTACTCTTCGTACCGCGGAATTGTGAGGTTACCTGTTTTGAAAACTTTGAGATTGATCGCTTACAGTTTTAAAATTATATTCCTAATTATTCACGCCAGCTTAGCACACAATAATAACTTGCCTTAGTTTAGTATAATTAAATATTCAAATAAAAAATGTACTTTTCAATAAGTTTTTATAGAGTTTGAAAGATCTTGCTCGTATTTTCGGACTAGTAATATTTGTCAATTATTTAATTACTCTTGACGGAATAATAAAACCAGTTTGAACCATTTTTAAAAATTAAAGTAAATATTTACGTCCGTTTACCGAAAAATGTATTTCCTAATACATAGAAATCATTATTTTACTAGCTAATACTTAAAAAAAAAAAACATTGAAATTACGTGTAGGTTAATGTACGAATGCTATAAGCTGTAATAAATTTATATGGTTCTTTGCATTTATATAAATATAAATATATATATAGAGAGAGAGCGAAAAAGAGAGAGAGAGAGAAATAGGGGAAGGAAAACATAATCCTTAGATATTGAATTAATTATTTCAGCTACAGCTTGATCGTGTACTATGAATAATATTTTGATAGTCGTAATTATTTAGTTTCATATTTAATTGTAATTGAAATACGCAACTTAATTGGGTAAAACCATTGACTTGTTGATCGCATTAACCAAGTTTTGTTACTTTCAGTTTTGATCCCAGTCCTTTTTCCCGAAATACTTTTTGGACAGTGACAGTTGGCATGACCGCTGCATGGTTGTCTTCCATGGCAGCAAGTCAGGGTATGGTGCAGAAAATTATTGCTCTTCCTGATATACACAGCGCGAGAAAGTAAGTATTGGATACCTTGTGCTTATTCATTAACAAATTTGGAAAATAAAGTACTTAGTATAGACATGTGTTCCTGGTAAAATTTAACATCACCAGTTTAACTACAATATCTAGTTTACCGAAGGGGCACATTTCACACAAAATCAAATAAACAATCTTGAAAATTCGTAAGACGCTTGAATGATGTTGCTTGTCTGCGACAGTTGAAGGTCCAATACAAACAATGCGGTCGGATAAAACATCCCTTTATTTAGTTCTGCAGTGGTTATTGTTTTATTCGTCAAATTTCAAATGTCTGGCATATTACGTAATGACATAGATAAGTAATGTGTGTTACGATAACTAGAAGCACGGGCGTCGCAACGATAGTGGCCGGGGGGGGGGGACACGTCCCCCCAATAATATGTATTTTTATTTATTCTTATCTGATATATACAGGCTGTTTCTTATCTTTTAATACAAATTTTAGGACGTGATCGTTTACCACATATGATATATAGTTTCACAATGAAATTTTTATCTACTGCAATTCGTAAGACAGAAATTCACATTTGGAAATGTAATTTTGAGTGGTATATTTGCAAAATATTGGAAACGGCGTGGAGTTAAATTTAAATTCTGTGCATAATGATTAAGGTTGTTTATTGTGAGAGAATTTTCGGTGAACAGATTTTTCCCTCACTTTGTTTTAGTGCAGCTGAACTTCATGGCTATTGACAGAGTTTTTTTTATGCAGAGTCGTTATTAATTTGACTGTGCCAATCAGTACACGGATAATTGAGATACATCACGTCTGTTAGTTGCGGGTTTAACCTCAAGACGCTGGGTGTTACGGCATCCAATCACTGACCACAAAGCCGAGATGCAGGTGCGCACGTAAGGCACTAAAACAAAGTGCTGAAAAAATATTTTCGCGAAATTTCCTATATCTAGTTATTGAGATATTCAACGCATTAAGAAGCCACTCTTTAGAACACTTCAATTCATGAAAGTAACACCCTCTCATTGAGTGGAACTTCTGTGGCAAACATTTCATGTTAATTTTCTGAGCAATACATACCATGAAACATAAAAAGTCTTCTTTATGAAAATCGTTAGCGTTCATCGTTTAAAATAATTAATTCTTAAAAATAATCAGATGCTGCAATATCATTGCTAGCACGCGAATTTCTGTGGCAAAGAAATTCACACGGAAGGTACTAATGATGGTGTGTGATAGGTATGCCAGTGTATGGAGTTGCATGAAAGTAAGTTTATTGAGCTTTACTTGGTTGAAATATGTGACATGGTTTTAAAGAACTGTACCACAGGATGTGTTTTTCAAAGTGCAAAATGCATTTACATGCATGCTGTGTGCAATTACATTGCGGGTGTAGCAGTATTTGCGTACATGCCAGGTATTGTATTGTTGGCACAGAATGCATTTCATTGCAAATTGTACATTCTTGTGACTTGTCAATTTAGTACCTTTTATGTTGCTTATGATCTGCTGCTCAGAAAAGCAACATGAAATGTTCCAAAACCCAACGCCACAAAAGTTATAGTCAATAAGTATGTTACCACCCGTGTTTTTTTTTTTTTTTCCATGAAGGGAGTTTAAAGATCAGTTTCTGGATTTGGGAGAAGATCTCTATAACACTTATCATTGTGCACAGAATTGAAAGTTAACACAACGTTGTATCCAAAAATTTGCCAAAATGTAATTTCAAAATTAATTTTTCAAGGGTGATTGTCTCCCTTACAAATTGCGTTATAGGAAAAAATTTCATAGTGCAACTAGCCTATACCTCATTTTTGATAGGGAAGTATCTCCGAAAGTTTATAACATAGGCTAAATAACAGTCTCTATATTGAGTTTCGTAGTAGTATGAAACATACTAATTCTGTGATCACTGATATATTTTTATTTGTCAATAAACTCGTTAATAGAGCCTGTGCTGTAACAACTTAAAAACTATAGATAAAACCCATTTGCTGCACATATTGGCGTGCACATTCCATTCGTGATTAAATTAGCACTTTTAGATTAAAATTTTGTGTAACATTTTACACACGAATGCTCGGTTATTTGCTTCCAGTAAAGTAAGTAGAGAATAAGGTAATTAATTTTGTGTTGTAATGTCTTACTTACTAAGTGTACAGTGACGGAATTAGAGTGCACACCACTTTACCGAGAATGGGCTATACTATTCGAAAAAGATTACGCCCAACAAGAAACTATTTATTCTTTATTTGTGTGTGTTATTGTTATTACTAAAGATCTATAAATGCATAGCTTAATAATATTTTTTTAACTAAATGTTGGCTGTGTTTTGTGAAGTTTATGTTGTGTTGA
The DNA here is from genome assembly GCA_003012365.1 of Medauroidea extradentata. Lineage (NCBI taxonomy): Eukaryota > Metazoa > Arthropoda > Insecta > Phasmatodea > Phasmatidae > Medauroidea > Medauroidea extradentata. The sequence goes on from PNEQ01074905.1 coordinate 15,930, forward strand.
ACTTAATCACAGCAGATTTTATGAATAATTTGATCTGTAAAATTTTAAAATTTTCAGTTTAAATATCTGCAAAAAAATTCCTACAGTTTTGTATGGTTTCCTCCATTACGTCATTATTTCACTGCAGGCATTTCTGTACTATGCCAACGCCAAATGTAGTAGGCCTAAACATTGACAAACTTTAAAGATATTCTTTATAAATGTTTATCTACTCAAATTCGGTGAATTATTTACTAAGATTTTAGCAGGTTTCGAAAATATTTTTTTTAAATATGCTAGTGTGATCAGGCAAGATACTATAATGTCAGCGAATACAAGTTTAAAAAAAATTTATGTTGTGTCGAACATCCTTACTGCTACTGCAGCTTGTAAGTTTAACATTCAGGTTTCACCTGGCATTTAAATTCATTATCTTGTGGTGTCTATAGGGCTCCAACATGTACCTATATTAACTGTTTTTTTTTTGTAAATCAGTTCACATAAAAACTATTTCTAAGAAAAGAAAATTGCTATTTTAACCAGCTATATAATTAGCATATTTTAAGAATGAGCAATGCTTAAGAAACCCCATTTTGCACCTTGAAACCCCAAAATTTCCCGGAGGAGGACCCACGGACCTTCCGCTTTATTTTGGGTGTAGGTGTTCCTCAACAATTAAATAAATTTTAGTCCCCCACAAAAATTGTAAGCTTGCGATGCCCATGACTAGAAGTGAACCATTTTGTAGAAGACAAGCGTCTATATAAATATTACGTTATATTCGATAAATAGCATAGCAGGCCGAAAAATAATAAGTTTATGTTACATAACTTTAATAGTCATTATGTATATTGACTGCCTGTTCGACAAAGTAGACACAAAAATACTTAAGAAAATGTGAGGTGGTAGAACTTATTTATGTATATTATTTGTCTTTTCACGAAAATTATGTAAAAATAGATTTAATAGGGTCGAGACGACTCCGTAAAAATAATAAAATGCAGTTACAATCTGATATATTACTTCGAGAATTTCATGTTTGAATATCTACTTTGTGCCGCTATTTCAATCGATACACATTCAGAAGGAAGTTCCACAAGTAATTGACTCTTGAAAAAATTCCATAATTCCTGGGTTTGTATACCTAGACAGCACTGAATTTGAGATGAATACCATACATTAAAAAAACTGGCTGGATTTTATTCGCCTCAAGTTCATGAACTAAGCCACTAAACTCATGAATCTAGAATGTGACTCAGTGATATTATGTCCATACGATGGATGGGTATAACGTATCGTACACAACACTATGTGAAAATATGTTTCTACAGAACCAGAACGGTCTAGTTACACGTATCATCTGGCAGTCTAAGAAAAAATTTTAACGCATTTCTATTTAATCAGTTATCAACCATTTGTGGTTACGGATGCAGATTACAGTTTACCATCACACGTGTTGCTTATCTCCAGTTAATATTTGCAGAGTGGGTTGGCGTATTGAGTTTAACTCGCACTCGGATGACCCGGGTTTGATACCCGGCTACGGCCGTCTTTATTTCGTGTTTCAGTTATTTTCCTAAAACTCTGGAGGTGAATCTTTGGATGGTCTTCTAACAAATGCCAGGATCGATTCTACTCCTTATCCCTGGCATTATGTCCATTTGTATATCTAGAACTCTAACGACTTTTCTTTCGAGAGATGTGGTAGCTACTTACTCTACATCTACCTAAATCCCGACGCCGTTTTGTATAGTAGAGAGTGCGTATTTTATAGCGTTCACTGCTTACATAGCGTCGGATTTTTGCCTTTCAAAAATTAAAAAGTTTTATTATTAAATTTTTGTCTTCTAAATAGCTTCTTATTTTTTCTTCTCAGAATAAATACCAAATGTTAGAGCCGTGCGCATATTTCAGTCGTCACTAAGCCAGTTCAGAAACTGTAATTTTAAATTTTACCAGTAGCAATATATACGTATGTATGAAAAGGAAATTGTTGGATATTTGCCTAATTAAAAATATATTATTTAAAATTAACATACAAAAAGGAAGTTCTAACTTAAAATTTACAATTTGTGCATTAACTCCTGAACGTAGCATTTTTGTTTATAAACTGGATTAATTTAGTATCAAAAACTGAATATATTTAGCAATATATATTTATTTAATTCAGGTTAATACAAGCTGTCAAGAGACGCCACAGCTTAAAAAAACTTTGCATCGTTATTCATTTCATATTACTTTATTTCTGTGACATAATGTTCGTATTGTCAAAGTGAGTACGTTGTTTGACAAAAGATGAAAAATCTACAAGCGAATTAAAATCTTTAGCAACGAATTCTAAAAACCCAAGCAAAGTGTTTGGATTGTCTTCTATGTTTCTCAATAGAACAGAATATCATAACGTATTAGAGGAACTAAAAATATTTTAATCTAAGACCATTACATTAAGAAGTTCAATATTACTACGTAATGTAAAATAATTCTTGCAACAAACCTTCGGCGCATAATGCAAAGCTCTGCTTTACACATGATAAATTAGAAATAATACACCTTCTGATGTTTAAGAAATTAATCAAAATAGTTTTTTAACGAAAATAAACTTATGTTACTTAAAATTACAGAGCTATAATATTTTGTTTTACTGAAATCAATAACTTTCAAATAACTTTGTTACTGTAACACGCAAATTTAAATGTGTGAGAATATATTGTGCAACTTATTAATGTCATATTAATTTCATTCCAGGGCTATTTCATGGTTTTGTGTAGGGAACATATTCATGAAATCTCTATTGATGATGATTGGACTAACTATTTACGCTACTTACTACAAATGTGACCCAATAACTCATAAGGTAAGAAAGGTATAACTAATTTGGAAGTGGAATATGCTAGAATATCTAGTCGACTTAAAACTTTTTTAATGGGGACGGCATAGCCAATTTAAAAAAAAAAAGTTATTGTGTTGTAGAGCTATACTATTTGAATAATGGTTGCTAGTAAGTTGTTCACACCAATACTTCAGAGTGGTATGTAGTTTTGCGGAATACGTCGATCATAACTCGTTGCCATCACAGTTATTTTATTAAGACCAGAATTATGCAAAATTGTTACCCATTTCTATCCACTCCCCTTAGTTTATAGTGTATGCGTACGTAAAGTCGTGGTAAATGTTGTTTATAATAAACACGATTTTGTAGATGCGAGATTTACTGTCGATATACAACATAATTGAGACCTTTTTGGGTGTTGCGTTAAATAAATTGGCCATATACCCATAGTACGTAAACAAATATATAATTTTGTAATTTTCTCATTATTGTTATCACCGTCATACTATGTATATGTACACAAAATATTTTAATTATCGTATTATTAAGAGGGAGTGTTAGACAATGTTATAGTATTTTAAGTTTTTTAGCCATATCATTTATTATAATTGCATTAGTAAAATTTTCTCTTCAACAAAGCATTGGATTTATTCTTGGTAAACTGCTTAACATAAATAATAATAGAATCTTTCATTAATTTGGCATGCAGAATCATTGCAAGAATGTTCTTGAAATTGACTCATAATTCTCTTGCAATGATTCTGCATGACAAATTAATTAAAGAGTCCACTAGTGTTTATGTCATGCAGTTTACAAAGAATATACCCTATGCTTTGTCGAAGAGAATTTTTGATAAAACAATTTGAATAAATGTAATGGTTCAAGAAATGAAAATGTAGTAAAAATGTCCAACATTCCACCTTAAACTATTGAAATGTTTACAAAATTATTATTAATTAAAATCGTTTTACTGCAGAAAATAAGGATTATTCCATCATTAATATATATTTTATTTTGTTTGGCTGTGGGGCAAGTTGAGTGCAAATTTTAAGCCCAATAACACGTACTACTCGGCATAGAGGTGGTCAACATTCGTAGTACATTTTCGAAACGTAAATAATAACCAACCAAAAAATATATTTAACTAGGAGTAAACTATAAACTTTATTACACATGCTTAGTTTTTAGCATCTGAGCGATGTTTACTGTTTCGTTGAAAGCGAAACTCTAATTCGGTATGTACCTATCTATATTCTGGTACGATGTCCATGTGAACAATGCAATAAAGCAGTTATGATATGTGTAAGGCATATTATCAAATACTGTTACAATCCCACAAACTCTAAATCATTGTTATACATTATTTAGGAAGTTCTCAAATCTACTTTGAAATAACGTTTCTAGAATAACACATTTGCAAACTACACAATCGCGTTTATGTGTACATAGATAAACCCAAACAACGAAGCCAAGCTTGAACTGATAGTAAACCTAACATGAACGTTAATATGTGTTTAAATTTAAAAATATAAAAATCTCAGTCAAATTTTGTAGTCAAATTGACGACTTAACCACAGTCACAGAAGAAATACCTGACTGACAGAAAAATTACAATTTTTACCAGTGAAAAAAAAATTGAATGACCCCTCTAAGAATACGATTAATGTCAAATATAAATTTTAAAAATGTACGTTTATAAATGTAGGGATTTAAATCTATATATTATTTATATTGATTGCTGTAGAGGTGATTTTATGTTTTAACAGTCAGTTATTTCAGTACTGTTCATGTAATGACATTGTGACGAAAGTATTTTACATCTGTTAACAGTATCGTTACAATCGGTGTTCTAGGAAGTCGACAAAGGTGATCAGATAGTGCCATACTTCGTTATGGATACTGCGGGATCCATTCCTGGTCTTCCGGGGCTTTTCATCGCTGGGATATTCAGCGCTGCACTGAGGTGAGATTAACTTGCTGAGTGTCAAACTAATACTTAATGTATATATTAAACTTACTAAATAAATGATTGATTTTTTTTCAGTACGATGTCCAGTGATTTAAACTGTCTTTCTGCAACTGTCTATGAAGATTTTTTGCTCCCGTGCGTGAAGAGAAAGAAAAATCTCGAAAAGAAAGCTCATATCGTTCTGAAAATTATTGTAGTTATATTTGGTGCACTATGCGTACTAATGGTGTATGTAGTTGAACATATGGGAGCAGTATTTGACGTAAGTTTACTCTAAAAGAATTACATTTTGTAGTTTTTAGTTTAAATGTTTATGAAAATTATGTTTGTACCAGTAATTTATTTAATGAGCTTCTTGTAACGTATGTAAATTTTTGCGTTTCTGTGGCTCAGTGTGTAGAGTAAATATTATCTTATTTAACGAATCAAGTTCGATTTCTGTCAAAAAAGACTACAGAATTTTAATGCAACGTATAGCATTCGACACTTTTGTCGATGCTAGAATAAATAAACCTTATTTGCCTTTAAGGCGAAACAACGTATGGTTTGGTTACAGTACTTAAGTAAATAGTGGAAGGCATTGCACTTGAATGAGTAGAGTGTAATGAATTCCGTGCAACTCTATCAAAATCTTACATTATGTTTTATTTTATCATTTCACAGTTTTCCATGAGCGTTAGTGGAATAACACAAGGTACATTTTTAGGTGTGTACTGTTTGGGGATGCTATTCCCGTGGGCTAACGTCAAGGTAAGATTTATTCTATAAGCATGTCGTATGAACTCTTTCATAACTGTGGCTTAGTAGAAAGTACTTTCTTCTTAGAAGCATGATGAAATTAATTTTTACATTTATAGTTCTCTTGTTGATAGCCTTTAATTTTACATCATCAATATGATGAGTTTAAGATATTGTACTTTAAAAGCTGCATTTTAGATACTTCCATATATTTTTTAAGTTGTTATATATCAAACAGATCAATTATATCATGATAAGATGAGAAATTAAATAAAAATTATATATGCCACGCGAATTCAAGGAATAATATTTGTTTTCTACCCAAATCTTTTTCAAGAATTGATGTCACTGAAATTATTTCTCAGCTTTCTATTTTCACTAAGAAATGTATCTTTTTCGTCATTAGTCATAACCTACAAATATTTTATAAATGTTAGACGTAAGAACATAAGTATCTCTAGTCTTTAGTTTCTAATTATGAAACATGGCAAGCGTTCTTGTGGAACAATCTAGTTTCTAGAAGAAATTTCAAAGGACAAGTTTCAGACAAAAGTTCACAAAAGATCTTAAGGTCAATCTTTTGTTGGTTTAAGTTGTGTCATATTAAGGAAAAATGTAACATTATTATCGTTATTGCAATGTTGGAATTAAAAACGATGACAAGTATTAGCATATGCTAGCAATTTTATGAGAATTAAAATATAGTACTTCGATAACGTTACTTTCTCACTTGTTAGTATTATATAGTTTGCTTAAAGTTTAAAAAAAGAAAACTTAAAAATTTAGGAATTCAGAAAAATAAATAAATTTTATAATTTAAAAAGAGAAAAATCTCTTCTGTAAGGTTTCGCAGGCTGTTTACGTCCTATTCCTAATATTATAGAAATAATATTAAATCCATGTAAATTCTTTAACAAAAAATGTTAAAAAATCATTTAAAATTAAGGTGTAATAACAATTCCTAGTTATTTGTGTAAGTTCTTAGCTGTGATTTTTGTGTATTCGTAAGAGAGACTAATTATAATTTCGAGGTCAATATTTCATGGTATGTGCTGATGTAAGACGAAATCTGAAGAAGAAAAAATTAATAAACTAACGGCGTTGATTCAAACGTGGGTGCAGTTGTATCGGTTATGTAGCAAACTTTTGTAACTATAGATTATTGCTGCTGGTCAATGAAGTATATAGTAAGAAATACGTGGGTAAGGGTTAAGAAACAAGATGAACTATGTGATACCAAATAACCTATGACTGTAAAAAATTGTTTATGTCAAAAGAGTTGAAGGGATTATTTTTATAGTGATAATTTACCTGCCCCAGAAACAGAGCTATAAAAGCAGTTAACATATAAATTAATATAAATAAGTATAGCAATAGTTCTGGGAAGTTTTTGCGTTGTTATCGATGATACGGCTTGCAAAGTGACACAATATATTAAATTGTTTTGGTAATCTGTATGTTGATCTATACTAATTGAAATCAGCAATAAGTAACCCGACCATAGTTTAGTAATTTTCCTGTTACAATCTTTTTAAAATTATATTAATTTGTATAATAATATATTAGGACGACAAACGACACACTTAACGAGAAAGGAATTTGAGGGTGTTGTAAATAAATGTAATAGGTATATGTAAAATGCGCTTATTAAAATAGACTCAAATTGTGTAACGGAAATTTACTGTTATTTATAAATTTCGAAAAATCATACACTGTATTTCGGAAACGTTAAAATATTCACTATATTAAAATGAAGCTTCGTTAGAGTATTAAGAATACTGACGACCCGATGATAAAAGACAATCATTACTACAACAGTCAAGGGCAAGACGACTAAAATTAAAGATAAACATGAGGGTGTTTCCTATTTATCTTACAAAAACAAAAACACAGAGTATAAATAATTATAACGTTTGGCTAAATAGAACAACCAAAAGTTTCGACGAACGAAAATTTACCCTCTATTTCTCAGGCAGCCAACGTATCACCAGCGACGTCAGAGAGTTGTAAAACGCCGTGGTCCGACAGTATGATACATAAATAAATCAAACTGAGCGTCGGAAACGTAACTAATTTGTAAACACTGGTAAATACGTATGCAATGTTTACAGACTTGTTGAGTTGCTAAAAGACTTATAAGGCGAATGAACTCCAAATGCAAACAAAATAAATATTTGGACGTTATTGTCGTTATTATAAACTGGGAACAGAACAGGCCGAGGTTTTTCGAATTTCGCCGCGAGAACAGGGCAGTAATAACTTCATATAATTTTACGACAAGTATCACGAACATACAACATAAATGTCGTAAGCTCATAAACTCAGTTTAAAAGTATTCTTTACACCAATGACAAACGCTTATTTGTTGCAGTTTAGTTTCAACTAACAATATCGTATTTTACAGAAGAGAAAAGCTGTTAGAATACATTTAATTCTCTAAATGTTTGGAAACATTTGTGAAATTATTATTTGGTTTAGGAAAAATAGGTTTTTACTAAATTACTGCCAAATAATTTACAGATTTCGTCACCATAACGATTACTATTGGACAATTTTAATTCCAGGAAATAATATTTACAATTACTGCATATTATATAAATATTTACTACAAAAGCTCTGAAATATTAAATAAACAATAGTTATATCCGCCTTAGTATTATTTATGTTGAAGCAGAGAGACAATTCTCTTTTATGCAGAAAAGAGTTCTACTTCTTTCAGATGGAGTACGTACAGCATGCGCCATGTAAGTTTGCGGGTAACAAACTGCAATGTGTTGCATATAATATTACTACCGTTTTAAATTCGAATGTCTAATTTACATATATCGATTTAATGCCGGTATTTATAGGCTACTAGATGTTTTTGCTGCGGCCTGCTGCTTGAATTCCTGGAATGTGTCCTTCACTCAGTAGCTGCCACTCGCCACATAAGCTGGCGCGCTGTGTAAGACGTAACTCTTGATCGCTATCCAGGCAAACTAAGAAGCAATGCTGCTATGTTAATCGCATGTATCCTGGTGTTAAACATTGACGAAGGTATAACATACTTATTGCTCCGTAAGATCATCATCTCGAACTAAACGTCACAAGTCTACGAACCCACATCTTGCAATAACATTTGAATTATTATTTTAAAATATTTTCATTCGAAACTTACTATATTGTTAACATCGTTTATAATACAGTAGTATTATTTTGACGGTCAACAATTTATATAGAGGTTACTAATTTCGCCACTAGCGTTTTAAAGTGTCAGAAATTTCTAAGACTATAATTAAGGAAATCTAGAAATTTTCTGTGATATTTACTAAATAAAACACTGCACAATCGTCTAAAATACAGAACGAACGGACGTATTGGTTTCCCTTACAGGGGTGTTGATTCTCTAAGCTACATCTTGTATCCAACTGTTTAGAAGAAATGAAATCTAGAATTACGTTCGTAAATTAATAAAAAACATTTGTTAGTTAGTGATTGCAGATCAAATTATATTGAAACATGCCATTTAAAACGTGCACAAGACCGCAACTAATTCAAACTGATGAATAAAATGTGTGTTATGTCACTCGTTGAAATATGCGAAACATCTATGTAAATATACAAGAATGTTTAATATTTTATACGTTGGTTCTGAAAAAAAAAAAAACAGAATGATTATTGACAAAACAAATATGAGAAGGAACTTTATTGGAAAGGAAATGTTTTTCAGGGTGTATTGGCAGGAACGATATCAAGTATCCTCGTCATGAGTTGGATGGTGTTCGGAGCTCAGAAAGCAGCTACTGATGGGTTGTTGACATCTCCGTACCTTCTAATGTCAAATGAAGGATGCTCCAACTACAACGAATCTCTCTACAGAGCTGAAACTCTTAGGTAACGTATATCAAGTCAACTCAACTGTTATAGTTTGTTACAGTACGTGTTGTATTTTCATAAACGTGCCGAGATGATTTTGTTGATTGAATAATAGCTTTATTAATTTATGATGTCTGTGTATTCACAAACGTTAGCTACTTTCGTTCTATTAAACTAGCTCCAAAAGTATTCACGGTAAGATTACCTTTAAACAGTTACGTTTTTATGTGTGCTCATTACTATCGCTGTAGTACATATGTTATCTAGCCAATGTAAATATTATGAGAATGTAATATAAGCTTAATCTAGTTTGTAAATTAAAGTTATAAAGATGTAAATTCATTAACATCTCCAAAGTAATAATACTAACAATTATTTAGAAAAATTATAAAATATGCTAAATAGAGAGAAATCACACAACACTACTTGGAAACTCCTAAGTATATGGCTGCATAAAATATATGTACATTAAAATACAAATAATTTTAATTCGCATGTAAAAATGCTTTAACATAATACATATTAACTTATGTTGTTAGTAACGAGAAAAACCTAGCTACAACATTGCTTTAAAATTTAAGCTTTACATTTTAAACTTTCAAATACCATTTGTCATTACGGTACTCAGGCAGAAGTACACAATGACTTACATTCATGTTTATTATATCTAATATCAATAATGTAATTAAGAAAAGAAAATATTTTTAACTTTATGGCTTTATGAGATTTTGTTTTACTACTAAATAATAATATTTATTACATTAAGTGTCAATGAGTGGCTTTTTATTTTAGCTTACGTATTTTACATATGTAAAAACATTCCACTACTGATACAATAATTCTACTAGCAGAAAGATTATGTAGCTGTGATTTTAACTGCAACTGTGAAGATAAAATAATTTTGTTTTGGGATTATCAATGCTACGAAGTTACGATGTTCATATAAGTGTGTATCAATAGTAATTTCTTTGTAAATTTCGAAATTATAAAATATACAGACAATACAACTGTTACAGAAAATACAACGAGTATCAGTTGTGAAATGTTCTTGTTGTAGTACGGGAAACAGCTCGTCTCATGAGGATGAGGTTTTCATCCTGTACAGAGTGTCATTCATGCTGTACAGTTTCGTTGGAGCGCTAGTTGTACTAATTGTCGGTCTGCTGGTAAGCTGGATCACAGGTTTCAACGACCCGAGACAAGTCGACTCCCGACTCATAGTTCCCTTCATGAAGAGGTTCACCTACAGTCCAGCAAGCAAACGTGAAGAAGAGATCCTATACAAGCAACCACCGTTCAAGGACTGCTGAAATATCTAGATGTCCACGTTTTTTGAGAATTCAGTGCATTTACATTTTCTTAAAAATTCAATAATTTTTAAACTCTAAAAGACTTGCTGTACCACTAAGGAGCTTACAATGACGGTCATGTTTTAATAAATCATAACTGCATAATATATTGTTAACACATTATTTTACATGTGAGCATTCTGTACCATTACCAATTACAAACGTATACTGACAATGTTTGTAAAACAATGAATCATTATGTTTATTTTTGGCAACAGTAACATGTAGGTAGTGTTTTACCACTTAATAAAAATTTTTTTCCGTCATTGTTCCTTGTCTTATTCTGTATTTGGTGGGTGAAAATGCGGTTGTTTTGAACATGGCAACCATGGGTCTCCGGTGATTGATTTCATGGTGCTCAACACTCACACTCAACACAATTAAATACGTCCTTAAAAGTCCAGTACCTTGTCGGAATATATTTTCTTAATTTCTTGAAGATAATAATTTGGCAGTATTTATTTGAAAATATTTTAAAGAAATACTTACTATATACATTTTTATTACGCACATGTATTAAACAATTTTAAAACTAACTATGCAATAATAAAGCTACTTAAAAATTTAAGATAAAAATGTCTCTCACCGCGCAGCAAAAAAAAAACTATTAGCACCAATTTTGTCAAATAATAAGCACATTATCGAAAACACAATATTTATGTAGAAATACACTGTCGGTAATTCGTCACACAATTTTTTTTATTATACGAAAATGAAAAATTTTATCTACAGACGTGACACAACACAGCCTTAAATCGAAACACTGCATTAACTCTCTAATAGGTATAGTACACGAAACACTGTAAAAGTTAAGTCCATTAAAACAACGTGAGAAAGGAAACGTGCTCAAAGTGATCAGAAACCAGCGTAAGTAACAATACATGAAATGATAAAAGTTTAAAGTTATTAAACTTAATTTTCAATATTATTTCGCACAAGCAGATGAAAACTAGCAAACACAGATAAAACCCAGTTTTTAATTTTACTTGTCATGGAAAGCTTATTTTCAGAAGTATAAACAACTTACCATAGAGATCTCACACTACTTAAACAGTGTGACCAATCTTACGCCTATTATTATTAGAAAATTATTAAATGTGTATTTTAATTTACCTACTCAACAAAAGTACCCACATTACCTTGCCAGGGAGGAGACGTAAAGGAAGACTACGAGAGAACAATGTTTCAACAAATATTATTCACGATATTTGTGGTTGAGAGTTCAAATACTCTTATAATTTATAATAAAAAATCGTCGTACCAGGTTTTGTCAGCATTCAAAAATGGGATTGAGGATACCAATATATATCACAGATACGATTTAGGTTTCGCTGATAACGTCACGACCACCGTAATAAATCACCATGCCGTTGACTTTAACCTCAAGCTCACCAAAGGCCCCAAATTTAAAAAATATCGAGGAAATTTTAACAAAATTCCAGAAAACTAAATTTTATTCACCATCTTGTGCACCCCTTCCAGTCACTATCTTGTGTACGAGTTTTGCATTATTGTTTACACTTTCTGCTATCCAACAGTAATTAGTTTGTGTACACAGATGTTGCCATCTTGTTTCCGATTTTGCTAGCATGTTTACTTTGCTACCCGATTGTCATTTGCCTCTAGAGACTCTTGCATTTAAATATTTCATGAAATTTACAATTTTATGTTCAGTTTTTAGTTAAAAAAATCATTGAATAAATGTAAATCATCAACATGAATCATCAATATTAATATCGTATGACACCAATACTGCTATACAATAACAATTTACAACATTACAAAGTTATGAAATATGTAACAAACATTGTGTTTAACAACTAAAAATTACAAAAAGTATGAGATTATGGATAATCATATTGCAAGTATTAAAGTAAAACTTTAATAATTAAGAAAAAAATCATTTTAATGACATTGACATTTTATTTCGTAATCATTCTCTATTTAAGGTGAGGATCCTACGAGAACCTATTTGCAATAAACTCACTCCCCTTCCCCACCACACACAATTCACCATCACACATGACCTTGAATGATCATAGCCTTCCCATTCCCTCCTTTCTCGACAAGTCTGTACAAACACGCTGATCACATGACCTTCACATGACACTGTCGCACCTCTCCCTCTACAGCCTATTCAGCAAGTCAATACCACATCCGTCCAGCAATTTAGAATATTGTTGACAGTATATTAATTAATCACACGCGTACTATTCGAAATCTTCCCAACATCAGTCACGCAATGAATAAAATGCAATAACTACGACGCATAGTCGATCCCGACGTAAGCCAAATTTCATTTTTATTTTATATTTAACTTTACTCTAGGAAGGCTCGTGTCGGCGTAATTAGTAATCATTGCGTGCACTATACAACAGTGACCTCTACATGTGATGTACGCTGTTACCTGTGTTCCTGCATTCTTTCGTGGCAAGTGACGTCTAAATGTAGGGGCTGAAAATTAGGCCTTAAAAGTGAGGTCTTAAAATTAAGTCTAAAAGTGTGATCTAATACTGTGGTATAGCACTTAGGACTAAGAGAGGGGAGTGAGAGTTCGGTTTAATATTGAAGTCTAACTGTGAGGTGTAAGGGTTGAATTCAATTACTGAGTTATTTTGATCTTGATACTTGGGAATAAATATGCAAAGAATTAGACAGTATTTCGTACTGAAAACAAGCTATAGACTAATACAGTGAGACGACCAATAGCAGATAACATTTCGATTTGTGTCGATCAGCACTTCAGTAACTAAGCTGATGCTGAGTGGGAGCCGGTTGTGAACGAGGAGGTAGTGAGGGACTGCCATGGTAGGGTAAGAGGTTTTTAGTAAGCCCTTAGTCATTAGCATGGGTGAGGGTGACACGAGGTGAGGATGGAGCAGTGCCGGAATGAAAGGGCAGGAAAAACGGGAGATCCCCGAGAAAACCCGCCGACCAACGGCTTCGTCCGGCACGATTCCCACATGCGAAATTCCGGGGATCGATTCCGCCGGCCCCATCTGCCATGGTAGGATTGCTGTCACGGCACAACACCTGTAGCAGACAACAAGGTATTGTTGACCTACGGGCAAGGTATGTCGATACACACATATGCGTTAAGAACATCTGTGCTAACAATGGCAGGAAGACCGAAATTGATTCAGCTGTAACGACGACCGACAGAAAAAAAAGTTATACATTCAAAAAAGCTGACATCTTAAAACACATATTTTTTTGCTATAAATAGAATACGGTTGCAGTATTGTGTGTTTACCCATTACACATGTTTACTTTTTACGTAAGACTTAAACTAATTTTGATGTAGGGCTTTTTTTATCCAACTGCTATACATTTTCACAAAAAAAATTTCTATTGTAAAGTGCGCAAGCATTATGTTAAAATTAAATACATAAGCCCCTGTACACAATACTGAGAGCTCTGATGATTATATACGCGTCAAATGTTTAAGTAACATTAGCCGTTGGTGCAGTAACTCCAGGACGGCAAGCATTAGTTTCTTCACCATTTAACACTTTTGAAAAGAAATACTTACGTTCGTGTAGCATGATACAGTTACGACATAAAAGCGTTAAAGTAATCGTCACGATAAAAAAAATGTCAGTTTAGTGACGTTAGACGAGTACAGTTATGCGATAACTTATCCCTCTCTTACGCGAGCTTCATGCACTTCAGCGAATCAGGTCACTTCTACCACAGGCGAACCACTAACGGAGGATTTAAAATTGTTAGTTACTGTTTCGTTGAGTGGCAAAATCTACGTTGTTACAGGAATTGGTTTACCATCTGATTTAAATCCAGGAATTTGTATTTTTATGAAAGGTAAAAACGATCCATAATTGATGGTTTGTTGCTTGCATTCTATTTTTACTAGATATTTGTTAAACTGCTTATTTTATAGATTTAAGGTTTTCGCCTCCTTAGTATGGAAGGCTTTTATGAATTCGGGGCTAGAACCATGGTTGTGTAGCTGTAGTGACCACTGGACGTTAGAAGTTCTGGAACTAGTAAACGAAGACATAATCAATCGAGTTTCTGTCCTGCCGGCCTATGGGAAAGAAGGTTTCACCTACTACCCTTTTCAGTAGTCAAACACAGTAGGCATTTTAATAATAGCTGGAAGGATTTACAACAAACAAAAAGTAATTGAACATGACCACAACCAGAACATGTCTTATTGTGTGGGCTACCACAGGGGCTTCAGAGTAATATTTTCTGTTTCTTTGGCTGGATGAACAGTTCATCACAATTCGGACTCTCCGGGACTCCGTACATATAAGTTACACACTGGCTCAACGACATCAATCATTCAATTATTTTCTTCTACATCTGTCAGATGGTATGATGCAAGTTTAAGTACTTTTCCTTCTCACTGCGTAATAGTTTCTAGTCTGTAAAATTGCGTGCATACTTTAACAAATATAAGTACTATTTGATTACACCCACGTCTTTATATTGAGTATATCTTACTTGAGAACCCAATCCGTACGGCACATAAAATGTACTAAAGCATTGGAAGGCTTTGAATAGCATGATCAATTTAGTCATCTAATTTTGTCATTATATATATATATATATATATATATATATATATATATATATATATATATATATACATCCAAAGGTTATCAAAATAACTTTGAGAATATGCCAGAAGTGTTTCAGTTGCAGCGCAGAAAATATCCAGCAGTGAAGAATGGTGAACTCTACTAGCACAGGAAAAACCCAATTTGGGTGGATAGACTATAGCGCCTTCAGTTTGATGTTATTGCTGTCCACTGTAGTTGGAATTCTAATCGGCGTGTGTGGCAAGCAAGACACCAAGGTTGACTACCTTCTAGGCGGTCGGTCCATGAAGGTGCTTCCCATTGCTTTCTCGCTGGTCTTCAGGTAATATTTCTTCATCACGACTACGGTTTAAGTATCATTTCCCTAAGGAAAATTTAGTTTTCCTTCAAGTAACAAGTCACACAGATGTAAGCTGCAATACTATTTAATATTTAAAGATTAAATATTTGAAGAGTTTGAGATATTCTACTGGCAAAATTATTTATTCAACATTTTATTACTATGTTTGTTATGCCTTGACGCATATCACAATATATTGACTTTACTATAGTGTTGAAAGCGATGGCAATAATTATTGTATTTATCACATTATGATAGTATGTTTAAACTGTCGAGATTTGTGCTATGCATTACATTGGCACTGTGGAAAGCACTGCTTTGGTTTTAGAAACAAACTTTGCTTTATCTATATAACTGCATAACTGTTTAATTAGCCTGACAGAAATTTTTTGTTATTTGTAAATACTGATATACCTATATTTTTGTGAAAAGAAAGAATCTTACTCTAACTATCCTAGAAAAATTTGTGGTACATGTCACCGTTAAAATCAGTTACGCAACTGCTAACTTCTTCAGGTAATGATTTATTTGCATACGGTTTGACATTTTCTTAATTTTTTTCTTTAGTGATGGCTTAGAATATTTCTTTCTCGCTCAATATAAACATTTAGCTATTCTCAAAATCACTAAGAAATTCTTGAAATAAATACAAAAAGTAATGTTTCAAATTAAAACAAGTCTTGTTTTAACAAACCAAAACTGCGATTAGCAGACGATAACTAACAAACACGAAAGGACTACGGCATATAACAGTTTCCCAAAGTCATTATACTTGGAAATAGTTTTTTCCTTACTAAATATGTTTCCATGCCTAGTTTCTAACGTGTACATAAGACTCTTGGAATATTGTTTTAAGGGGAATTAAAACTAAGTTCAGTATTTCTTTGGGCAGTCACAATTTGTTG
Organism: Medauroidea extradentata; assembly: GCA_003012365.1. NCBI lineage: Eukaryota > Metazoa > Arthropoda > Insecta > Phasmatodea > Phasmatidae > Medauroidea > Medauroidea extradentata. The sequence goes on from PNEQ01074905.1 coordinate 32,460, forward strand.
ATTACAGTGAATTAAAATTGTGTTTTGAAACGTATGTACGAAAAAAAAGTAAGTGAGGAAAACGAAATCTTGGATAATTTATTCAATTTGTACAGTACAAAGTACAGTGTACATCATTTTTTCCGCGAAAATCATAGGTAGCATCCTGTTGAAAATTAACCTGTCTTATCGCTATAAACATCCATATATGATATGAAATGTTATTTCATCAAAAATGTTGTAGAAATATTATTTAAATGAGGAAAAGAAAGTGCGAAAATAAGTATTTTAGGACACTTAGTATTTTCAATACTATGGTTTGTTTTATGATTTGATGTACCGTACTTTATAGTAATTATCCTCACATTTTAAATAAGACGTAAGGAATCATATTTACGAAATCGAATTTTATGTTACATTTAACATTATCAGTCATATTTTAAAGTTAAACTGACTTTACAGTAAGGAAAATTTTTAGATGTTCAGAGTAATTTTTACAAATATTATTTAAACATTTTATAAATGAATCAGACAAATATTCGACGTTAAAACACCTTGCTACGTATAACACCATTTCGTCATAGTTCCCTTATTTGACAGACACACAGACAAGCATCTAAATCTAACACCGTTAGTATTTGTCTATCTTAGCTCATCACTACAGATATACAAATGCTTACTTTTCTGTCGCTGATGTATATGCGTTCTTTTGTTTAGTCACCTATCTGGAATTGCTTTGATTGGTGTGCCTACTGAGGTCTACGTACATGGAACTCAGTATTACGCTATCGTGTTCAGCATAGTAATTGCCAGCGTAATTCATAGTTACGTCTTCCTTCCTGTCTTCTTTGACCTGAAGCTCACTTCTGCTTACGAGGTGAGTCAGTTATTTATATTGTATATTTTTAACCTAATTTCCGAAGGAAAAAGTAGGCACATGAGATCACCTTTCTAGCTGTATCACTATGTGTCTCTGCGTGTGTGTTCTCCCCTAAAAACCATTGGGCCTATATTCGTAAAACTATGTACACATATAGTTCATTGTAATCTGACAAGACAATTTTATATTTCGTTTACGCTATTTGTATATATACAAAATGGCGGTCAATTTAAACATTTTTCGATTGAGTTAGATATCTAAGGAACTGTACTTCATAATTTCATAAAATGTGGTACTTATATAGTACATACAAAGTTGACTTGACATTTGTGTGTTAGTTCATCCTGTCTACTTTTTTTAATGGCGGACATTTTTTATATTTTAGGATAGTATTAAGTTACATGTGATACTGAATGTTTTTTTTACAATTTCACCAATCTTGGTACACGTACACTACGTTCAAAAGATGAGTTGAATGATTTGCATTTAGTTCATTCTGTGTTCGTATTTTCGAAATGGCGGTCATTTTTACATGTTAGCATAGTATCACATATATTATTAAATACTTTTCAGAATTTTACCAAATTTGGTACACATACAATACATATGAAGTTGACATGAATATTGTGTATTACGAACGTCCTGTATGCATATTTTCAAAATGGCGGCCATTTATTTATTTTAAGGATAGTATCACGTATCACAGGAAATATTTTTCAAAATTTCAACAAACATTTATACATATACTACGTACTAGGTTGACTTCACTGTTGTTTATTTCGTTTTTCCTGTGTTCATATTAATTACAATTGCGGCCATTTTATATTTTTAGCATAATATTAGATATCTCAAGTTTTTTTTTCTTTCCAGAATTTCACCAGTCTTCGTACACCTACACTGCATACGAAATGGTTAACAAATATGATTCCATAGTTTTCAAAACATTCTTGCAACATTAAGGACAACTTAACACGAAAAATCGTTGAACTTTTTTCAAAGTTTTATTTGATTTCAAATTATTTCTTGTTTGCAAAAACCTTTTTGGGCACGTTACTTTGGAATTTATTTTGGAGTATAATAGTATTCCATGCGATTGTAAATTTTTGAATAGATAACCTTTAAATGTCATTTACAATACATAATAACGGCTTATATTATGGTTAAGAGTTAAAACTATAACTAAAATTTATGTGATTTTAAAATAATAATTAAGTACAAAATAACTTTTAAAAATATCGATTTAATTCTAAACGTTTCAGATAAAACTTTCTAATCAAGGAATGTTAACATGAATTCGAAAAAAGTAATAATTAATAATTCTAATACTTACGTGTATATTTACGGTTTTTGAAGGGAAAATTATGCAAAATAATTATTACTAAAGAAATATAAATTTTGTATGAGAAGGAAAACTTATGGCCAGGGTATCTCACACCGAATACATATTTTATTAATGGGAGTCCGCCGACCCCGAAGTATAACATGAAATTATGCCCTACGATGGTGAAGCACCGAAATGATTCTGCGCATGTATAAAATTTAATTTTATCAGTTACAACTATACTATTCATACTTCTGATGTATTTTCTAAATCGTGAAGAGAACACGTAAAATACTTCCCTTCTTTACTGTTCATACGACAGTACCCAAACAAATGTAATTTTCTTTAGAGTCTGTAAAGAAGTATTAGTCTGATAGTAAACAGCGCATGTTTGGTCAAACTGGCCTTCCTATTTTGCAAAGAAAATGGCTCAAATGCTATAAATAATACAACTCTTATAAAAATAGTACACATATTTATCTGAATTAATACTTCCGCTTAGACATAAAACAAAGTATTTTTGTCTAATCAAATATAAACCTCAAATACAGTTGTTGTTGTCTTACAAATTATGATTCCATGTACTTTTCAATAAAACATTTTTATAAATTAATTTTTTTTAAATGAATAGTGTTTGTTTTGGCTGTTTGGAAAAAGCCATAAAATACTACCTTCATAAGACACCAGCGAAAGTTATTTATTTACGTAAGTTGAGAAGTTAAACATGTTACTTTTTACATGTAACTTATTTATTTTGCAGTACCTAGAGCTGCGCTTCGACAGAAAGATTCGCTTCCTTGTGTCACTTCTCTTCGATATTTCGGTTTTTTTGTACATCCCCCTTATCGTCTACGTACCAGCTCTGACATTTAATCACGGTAAGTATTCAGGTAAATATACTTGAAAACCTTATTTCAAAATTATTTTATCAGTAAAAAAAAGTTCACTCAATATATTTAAGCTATAGTTTGCCCACGAAAAGAGGTAGAATACGATAAAATTGAAGTAGTAAGTGCGATGTGTCTAACAAATTAGCCGATGTTTTAGTTACTTTATAATAGAATTTCTCTAGCCCACATTGACAACATACATACCTGATCTCAGTTGGACGTTACTTGAGTTCATAGGCTTTATTTCTGACACTAATGTTATTATATTTAAAAGTATTTCAAATGGAATACATTTTATATTTTTGGTTTCTCTCTTATTTTTACTATTGCTGCTCGAAAATTTCGTGACTTTCTGAGTAATAGCGTCTCTGAACAAAAAAGGTAGATTAAAAGCCGATAAGTTAAGAGTCGTTCGGTTTATTTGGCTAAAAACGCCCATTTCACATCATAAACAATACGTTGTATTAGAATTGATTGGTTTGTGGACGTACGCCATTGCTCATGAGTAGAGATGATGGTATATCGCGAAAATGTTTTGTGCCAACATAGCCTTGAAAACACTGACACAACGTAGCTGTCTATAGACCAATAACGTGCATAAAATATTAAAATAGCGGTATTCTTATTGGCTTAGTCAAATAGGGCAGTAGCTTCGCGTACAAGGAAAAGCCAGTAATCTTTTGATAAGCTGAACGTACGTTGAAG
>PNEQ01074906.1:0-36234 GCA_003012365.1 Medauroidea extradentata
TGAAATCCATATTGTTCATTAATGAAGAAGTTTATGCTATTTAGATACTGTAATAATCTTTTTTTCAGAACTTTCTCAAATACTTTAGAGATAACTGGTAATAGTGAGATGGGTCTGTAATTACCTGGGTCAGACTGATCTCCTTGTTTAAAAATTGGTATAACTCTGGCAATTTTAAGTTTTGCTGGGAATTTTCCTTCAGTTATTGATAGGTTTATGATTTTCACAATGGAAGGGCATACTGTTTGTGCAATTGCTTTAAGTGTCTTGCTTGATATTTTATCATATCCGGCACTTTTTTTGTTTTTTAAGTTTTTTATAATGTCCATAACTTCTGACTCATCAGTAGGTCTAATGAAGATAGATTTTTTAGTGCAATTTTGTGGGAATTGTTGATTGTGTGTTAGGGGAGTGTCAATTTCTGATTCTAGAACTGTTCCAATTTCTGTTTTGAAGATCGTGTTTCTAATAGCCGTGCTGAATTGTCACACTTGGGGCAGCGTTTGAAGTATGTGCTCTTTTCGTAGATATACAAATGCAATGCAGGTTAATTAGTTTCATAAAAAAAAACTCGCTGTAATACGAGTATGAAAACAAAATAAGGAGGGAATTTTCATCGCTCAAGCCACCGAGCTGTGTTTCCAGAACTTCGACCGACACTAGTTTATTAGAAAACTCCTCAATGTGCATACGTCAGTGATGTCCCCTTAGGAATATCTTTCAAACAACATTACAAGTCGCACTCGTGTTCCTGAACCCTGTGTGTCTACCTGATGACGGGAACATATTCCAGTTCCCGAAACGTCGTTAATACTGACTGTTTGGAAAACTACTGTGTTTTGTTTCGTCTCATCGTTTCTGTCGTTTGTTGTTTTTTCTGTTTGTGTCCGACATCTTTTCGTCTCATCGTTGTGTCGCATGTCAACTTAGGTTTCTTTTATTACATTTTTGTTATTTCTTTTATATTGTTTTGTTCCTTGTTTTATCTGACCAGATTCCAGTTTTGGATTCCATGTTGTGTATGTATCCTGGTGACTAAAGCATACTCTGCTTGTTTATGTTTTCTTGTCTTAGCTTTAGTTTTATTTTGACAGTCATTTATTTCGCAATGGAGTATGTCCAAGCAAATAAATCCAGCCAAGAACATTACAAACTAAAAAAAATTTAACATCTTCTTTGACAATATACCTTTTCGTACCCTTATTTATGACATATTCTTAAATTCCTCAAAAAATATTCATTTTCGGGCCCATTATATATATATATATATATATATATATATATATATATATATTTCATTTTTCGCGTTTTTGTGTGAGGAACACATCCCCAAAATATTTGACACCAATAAAGATACACAGGGTGGGGCTGAATTCGACCGAAAAAAAAATCCGGGAGGCATCCAGGCAGTTCTCCACTCTTTAAGTACAGTGTTAACATGAACATTGTTTATTTCAGAGCATGCACTGTGGTGACCAATAATATTGCGTGTCAGTGTGTGGTGTTGCGTGCTAGATGTGAGGTGTGATACCCGTCCCGTCTTTATCCGCGCCTCGCCGACCTTCATGCCAACACCACAGCCGCTGCGAGCGAGCGAGTCGTTTGTCCAGGAAGTATTTTCTGCACCGTCGTCGCGTTTGCCCTAAAGACATTCACCCTTAAAGTTTCTCTTCTCCAGTAAACCAATTGAATCCTCCCCTATACGCGCGTTTGCCCTAACTTCGTTTACCCCAAAAGCATTTGCCCTAAAATCGCTCTTTGAAAGTTTCTCCTTCATTAACACAGGGGTGGTCACCCTCTTATTGATTAGAAGTTTTGTGCAAAAGTCATGTTGCCTTACCGAGCAGTAGGCTACATCCCAAGAAACATGGAAAGACCTCTTGATGCACGTTGCTAGAATGCACTGTTTACAATTAAACAACTACACATATGGTCAGTGGCTGCAATACAGCGCATATTAGCCTAGCGTTACAACCTGTACGAAGAACACAGACCGCTTGTAAATGCAATTTGCACTTCGAAAAAGGCATCCTGTGCTGTAGATCTGTAAATCAGCTCTGAGCCGTTTCCGATACTTTGTCAAAATTCAATTTTAAAATTCGATTTTCAAGGGCGCGTTCCCTCGGCAAAAATTGCACCGTGTAAAACTATACTGCATTTTCGGTAAGAAACTACCTCACAAAGTTCGTCTCACAAGTCGAGAAACATCCTGTATATTTACAACAGAACAGTGACAAGAAACACGAAAATATTACGATTATAGGTACTATACTCTTTCAGATATACAGATTTTCCCAATTTAGGTACTTAGGGAGTTCAGGGTCGTCATTTTAGGTTTTCCCGGGGGGGGGGGCAAGATTTTGTTTTCTGACGACAGTGACCTTGTTGCATCTTTTTTATTAATTAAGCATGTATAAATTAGATACTTTAATAATAAAACTTCAGTTTTATGTCCTTAAGTTAGCATTATTTACATTTAAAAATACAAAAAATACATTTATACACAAAAATTCCAAATCCAGGGGGGGGGGAGCATTGGCCCCCCCCCACCTATAGCCCCAAATGACGCCCCTGAGGGAGTTAAAATATTAATCTGTTAGTTGTTTAGACCAGATTTATTTGGTGCCAAAATGGGCGTTCTTATTGAGCAAATAATGCGCAGAATTGAGTCATGACATTTATATCAGAAAAAAACATTTTTTTTTTCACCCTGACGTCGCGAACTTCTGCACTCGACTTATCAGTGAAGATAAGCAGGGACATTATCTATTTTCAAACAAATCCTCTAGTCTTTCATAAGCTACAACGCAACTGATAACTTCGGACAGTTGAAGAGCGGATAGAGAACACTGTACAGTCCTTAATACAGCCAATCGTAAGTTTCTACAATTACTGGTTATCGAAAAGATATGCGCAAACTGTGTTTCAAATTTTGGTAGTTATATTGTGCAAGCAATGTTTGCCGATGTTTGGATTACTTTGAGGGGAACATGGAAAGATACATTTTTGTTTTTTAAGTTTCACTTACTGAGTGTGAAAAATATTCACTAGTGCGTTTATAGTAAAATTAAAATCCTAATTAAAATTTGAGTGGACTGACGAATCCGAATTGAAACGTTCTGTTAAGGGGGGTAGAGTGCTTAAGTAGTGAATTTTTACAACTTTCGTAAAAAATATTTTTCTCGCTTATTATCAAAAATCAAGGCTCAACAGATGATTTTTTTGTGTAGACGATACTTTAGTAAACCTTCTTGTATTATTACAATCACAGACTTTCTTGTTTTGGAGCATTTACGGAAGATAATATAAAATGTCTGTGCTCCGAGAACAAGACAGCCAGTGTATGTATTAATGCAAGTATATGTACAACAGAATCATCTACACTAAATAATCATCTACGAGCCTTAATTTTAGACAATATGACAGGAAAAATTTTTTTGACAAAAATTTTGAAAATTAACAGCGTGGTAGATAAATAAGCGCTAAATTTTTCAATCTAGAATTGCTGTTTTTTTTTGTTGCAAATTAGCTTCGAGAAACGTGGAATTCTGAAGTGAGGCTTCATGCACTTACTACGACACTACTATGATACACCCGGACTGGAATGAAGTAGTAGTGAAGTGAGGTTATCTATCCTAGTCGCTGAGATGTACCGAGCAGCAGAATATAGAGTGAAACACATCGGACTGAACAGCGAAGACGAAACGGTCGCCATATTGAATCGTTAGTTCCGTCACGTAACAGATTAGAATCATTCGTGGCTAGTCATATCACGATTTAAAATAACTAACGACAAGTACAACAGAAAATAAAATGAACATACTGACAAAGTACTTACAGTCAAAACAATGAATGTATATACCCTGTAAAAAATGTTAGTAATATTACTCATCATATGTATGGTAATATTCCCCAACCTTGAGAGGGAAATCTGATTTCCGAACATGTGTGGAAGTTTCCGCAAGGTAGTGTATTCATCACACAAACCACTCTGAAGTTTCGCTCGCGCGTTATGTCAAATTACCAGTTGAGTAACTTTCCTTGAGTAATTTTTCCCTCACTTGTAGAGGTAATAAGCTTCCATTACATGTAGAGGAAATTTACCTCAACTTTTTTTTTCAGTGATATATATATATATATATATATATATATATATATATATATATATATATATATATACACACACATACACACATACAATAACCAAAATAAACAGCATTTGTTTGCATTGCATTTTTTTTCCTTGTTTTGTTTTCACGTCAGTATGGTCGGCTTAAAGGATGTCTCTACACAATGTTCAGTCTGTATCCAATCCATATTCACGTCTCAACCTGTATTGAAAGAGTTACTACAAAAGCTCGTCAGTTCACGCTCATTTTTGTACTCTCCGTGTTGGCTCCATTCAGAGCTCTGAACGCACAATATGTCTGGAAGTGTCTGAGTGGAAACAAGTAGCAGTGCAGTTAGGTTTGCTGACGCGCAGTCCGTAATGTCACTTTTCTTATCTAGGTATTATGTTTTACATTACAAACGGCGGAATATACTACAAAAACAAACCCAAATATGTTAATATTACATTTAGAGACGTCAAACACCAGTAGCGGCTCCATGTTGAGTTAACAGGAGGGGCCTAGTATATTTTTCTGCCCCAATTGTAAGCCATAACCCTCTTTAAAGCGGGGAGGGGGTCCGGGGGTCCTCCCCCGGAAAAATTTGGATTTCAAGATGCAAAAAGTTGCTTTTCAAGCATTTTTCGTGCCTCAAAGCACAATATATCACTGACTGAAAATATATTTTGTTATGAGGGAAGTAGGTTGTGTGAACAAGTTTCCAACAACATCATAAAATAATTTTGAATGTCAGAAGGAAATAGTAAGTTACACATTAGTACTTTCATTTACGAGTGGTCGACTGGGAGAGGGACACAACTACTTGAAGGACCTTAACTAGGCCTACTATTTAGCCACCTGCATCTTGCGGTGCCAAGCTGCAACAATTTTATACTGTCACTTGGACATTTTTTTAAATAGCTGAAAGATATTAGCTCAAAGAGATGGCCATGATAAGTTACAGGGGAAGAGCGAGATTATTCCCAAACTAATAATTTTAGACATAATATTGAGTAACTATATTTATTCCATATAATCCAGTACTTCTGTCAATGGGTGGGGGTGGTAGAGTTTTGTTACAAGATAGTTTTAAAAGCTGTTGTGTGCACACTGTAAGGAAATAAATTTTTGTCAAACAATATTATCATAGTCTTCAGGTCGGAAGGGGAAGCCCATGTTACGACACACTCTCATTCTTACAGAAAGCTTCTCCTTTTTACAGGCGTCATGTGGTGTAAGCTGCAAGTTACAATAGTCAATATTAAAACGTTTAAATATATTTTTCTTTTTATCTTTCATCCAGTAAATCCCGCCTTTCAGAACAAACAGGGAGGGCAATGGCCCCTGGACCCTTCCTGTGGAGCCGCCACTGTCAAACACAGATGGCATTGAACCATTTATGCAAGATGAGAGTTCAAAAACTCCTCCGAAAACTATTTCTCGGTACGCCCATGTTCCAGACACTCGTGGAAAGGAAACGTGCCTCTAATTCCTGACTCTGAGCGTGTAACATCTGAATAGCGAGTAAATAACGCGAATGCATTCTGTGGAAGTGCTACATGAAGAATGTGAGAATTAACATAGACATATTTTCTAATGTAGAAGTATATTGTATGTATATTTCCGTCTGAAATGTTAAGACTGCCGTCTGCCTGAATCTGTTTTCCTATACGCCCGGACAAGGGCGAATTTAAGGGGAGGGGCTACCGGGCTGAAGGGGCCCCCCCCCCTCCAAAATCATCTTCAATGTAGCCAATGTATGTCCAGTCGCCTCAAGGAAACTGTAGTCTTGTTCTATGATGATCCGAGTACATTTAATGTGTTCTACTTTAAGAGCCACTCTTGACTTACGCGCCAGTGTGCCATCGCCCCTATGTGCTGACCTGATGTGTTTCCAACGGATCGTTGCAACTATGGGACTTAAAGCGGTGACCATGTTATTTAATTGCTGGAAAGTCTCTGCTAAGGTACATTGCATGTCTCTTAAATAGGTTTGTGTCGATCTGAGCAGTAGATTTGTGGTATAACTGTGCAAAAAGTTAGCTTTAGCCATGTTAGGGGAGGGGCGATGACTACTCTATAATCCTTCTCTGAAATGTGTTTTCTTTTCGTAGGTGGGTACGTAGTAAATGCGTATTATAAATATGCAAATAAATACATATTTTTAGCCTGCTGTAGCAAAGTTCACCAAATGACGCAGATGAATACCATAAAAGTTGTTTGACACAACCTAACGAACATACTTTCATTCAGTGGAATACACTCGCCTATTCTACTAATAACTATGAAGTAGGAAAATGCCCTTTTTACATTCGTGTTGATGCATGTATGCATAATGCAGCCTGTTTGTTGAGTAACCGCATTGATATAGGTTATAAATAAGCTTATTATCTTTGTGTAAAGTACACTGTTATGGTTCCAAAGAAGCACGTTTCAGAGGGAGGTTCTTTTTTAATACTTGCAAAACAATACGCACATTAAAAACACAAAATCCATGTCTTCCAACATAGATAAACACGACTATTTCCCCGCACATATGCACCACAAAATTTAGTCACAAGAATAATGCAGAACTATTTAAAAGAGTATGTGGTAGGAACATAAAAAGCTAAAACACCAGTTGAAATCTATGCTTTTTGAAAGTCTGTACATAAAAACTACAGAACTACTATCCTAGGTAATAATATTAGTCAACTTAATGAGCAAGCAGTTACCCAGAATGATGTATTCGTTAAGCGCATCTCTTGCACTGCAATTAAATGTACGAGATTTCAGTGTCAGAGATTGTTCTTCAGATATATGTTAATCGAGAAAAATTTTCGCTTAGAAAGTCGGTGAAAACTATAGTCAAGGATTGATCATTTTTATTTTGCAGATAGGCTTCGAGGAGCCTATAATTTTAAACTGATGATTTTAGCACTACATCATGCCTTCATAAGCAGGGGTGTCATTTGGGGCCACAGGGGGGGGGCAATGCCCTCCCCCTGGATTTAGAATTTTATGTGTATAAATATATATTTTGTATTTTTAAATTTAAATAATGCTAACTTAAGCACATAAAACTGAAGTTTTATTATTCAAGCGTCTAATTTATACATGCTTAATTAATAAAAAAAATGCAACAAGGTCACTGTCGCCGGAATACAAAATCTTGCCCCCCCCCCCCCCAGAAAAACCTGAAATGACGCCGCTGTTCATAAGACGCCTGCAGTGAACTCTGCTGCAAATTGCCCAGTTAACAAACACCGCACGCCAGGCTCGAAGTTTCAACAGTTGCAGTAATGTGTGCCAACACACACATAATAATTGTGTAATGTGAGCTCGTGTTTCCGCTCTTTCCCTCCCTCTCTCTCTCTCTCTCTCTCTCTCTCTCTCTCTCAAATCCTCCCATCCCCTCCACCTTCATTTTCCTCCTCCTCATCTCCCCTTCTCGTGCAGTCTCCCGCACGCCGCCGGCGCGAATGTTGCTGTGAAAGGTTTGGTAGGCTGCTGGACGATATCACGGCAGGTTAGTCTGTGTTGTGGTGTAGGTGTAGTATTCCACGGAAAATAAGAATGCAGTTTTGAAGACTGGTAAGGTAAGTGGATGTTCGTCTCGTAGACCGAGGTTATTAGAGACGGTTAAACTCAACTTTATTTACTTATATTGTCTTTGGTGACAGTAGAAGTGAAGGCCATTCAACCATTCCACCATTCGCCTGTTTGGATTTCGGGAAGCCACGGAACACCGACATACGAATGGCTGGAGACTGTAATCAAAATAGAAACCTCCCGAATACAAGTCTTAACAAGACGTTGGATTCACTGCCTCGCCCGGTTTATAAACTTGCAGCAGTCAGTAGGCCTACTACAATACAGTTACACGACACTACCACACTTCAAAACATAAAACATTGAAACATTATCTTCTCTAATAGACGTGTCAGTGAAAGAAGTTTTCACCGGCGGAGGTTTGTCGTTATAATGTACGGCAATTCGCTTTATAAACTGCAACAATGTTGGCACACATGTAGTCTTGTACACACAATAGGCGTATTTTAGCGGTTGAATTGGTCACTAGCTGTTAGCAAGCGTTTGCCGAATATGTTTGCATTTACAAGAAATCGCTAAAATGCAATATTCAGTGAACATAAATGCCTATAAACCATGGAGTTACGAAATTGTGTACTTGCTATTGTCTTATCAAGAATAGAATTGGACTATATAAAGGAAAATACCTGTTCACGAATATGTTTATTGCAAAATAGACTACTTTCACAATTTTTTTTACATGTACAACATAATAGATTGTAGAAATAAATTTAATTATGCACCAGTATATGATGAAAAATTAATATTGCATCATTTTATTTTAAAATAACTTAAGTTTCGTCCATATTTCACATAAATACAGTTTGTTTTGGTTTCAGATTAATTCAAAACAAAACAGGAAATAAAAGTAAAGGTAAACATCCTGTGAACAAACCCTGTAACCGTCCTCCTGCCTCGGTTGCCAGAAGCGTGCAAACACCCTCAGCCTGGTTGCAGCATGTTTGCAAACACCCTTGTAAACGGGAGCGCTAAAATGCTCTGTTCACAGGTACCGCTACCAATTCAACCGCTAAAATACGCCTAATATCAAACATACGAAGGCCTTATCTGGTGTCAACACTGTCTGTAGCCGTACAGCGAATTCAGGAGGAACCATGACGTAACATATTTCCGTTCAAAATGATGGCTTTTTTTTTTTTTTTGCGTGAAGATGGTTTGTCTACATTAAGTGTTGATGTACCTAAACTTTTTGAAATGCGTATACAGTTGGGCAATGCCGCTATGTAGTTTAAAATTTTGTTGAATATATAGCTTATATTTACTCTTATACTCGGGCACAATACAGCCACTATCAAGGGCGCCCATAAAGGGGCAAGGGGGGCCTGAGTCCCCTCCCCCTAACAGATGTTCCACGATGTGTTTAGTTTTGCTTTTTTAATAACGTATAACGAACCTTTGCAGTTTGATAAGTCTGTAATCTACGTGGTTTCATGTTTCGATATGCCAGTGGCTACAAATTTATACACAAGATATATCCGTTCCTTTTGACATAAACATATACTATGATCTTGCCCCCCCCCCCCTTAAAATCTCTAAGATAGGCGCTCTTTGTCACTATTGTGTAATAAAAATATACTGAAGACAACTGTTTATGCCAATACGGCTTCAGAAATGATTTTTAAGTTGATATTTAAAAAAAGTCTGTTTCACGGACCAAAAATTATTTCCTAATTTCTTACTTATTAATAGTTTTTCTGCTATTTCATCTAGAACTTCCCTTCATTTGTTTATTTGAAGTAATATTCAATAACAATCACTCTATTTGCGTATTATTTCATACAACACACAATGAAATGTGTAAAAATAAACAAAGTGAAATGCCGAGGGAAAGACGGACGACATTGCGCTTAGGGTCGATAATGCCGGTGTTTAGCGAGCAAGTATCGGCCTTAGAACCAGCCCGCTGTCCCAGGCTCGTAACCACTCTCCTTGTGTTACAACATTCCAAGTTCACTCGCAATTATAATTCAGTACATGACTCTGTATTTATACTTATCCAGTTACCTCCAATATACTCTCGTATAGTTTGATTAATTCGTTTTTTTTTCTTTAATTGATCAAAAATTCATAAGGTTCTAGCATGTAGACATAAAATACTTTACAGTTGCTATAACCATCGGCGTCGTAAGCACTGGTAGAGAAAGTGTACATGTAACCTACGTAATACAGGGGTGTGTAGGAGTCCTCCACCGGGAAATTTTATATTTTAAGGTGCAACATGCTGCTATTTAAAGAGTTTCTGCATCAAAATATTTAATATACAACTAAAGGAAATCTTAATCTTAAAAAAATCTTAAAAACTACGAAATTTGTTTTTGGGGAGGGGGACGTGTCCCCCCTCTCGTTTACGACGCCCCTGGCTATAACAAACTGTGTTATAGCCAAGACCATGCCAACATTGCCAACATGGGGGGGGGGGGGATTATCTCACACCCTCTCCTTTTCCTACATTTTCATTGAAAATGGCATTGGTTTATCTGTAAGGAAAAATGCAGACGATCACACCCAAAATGTCAAACCACATTGCGAGATAGTGTTTTATATTTTTTTTAATAGTAATTCTTTTCCTCCACTCACAGAATAGTTGGTACGTCACTGGTTGAAACAAATTGATCAAGATTAGTTTCCCAGAAAACAGAACACACGCGAATGATCATTTTTAGGATTTGTCGTATCTGAAATACATGTTTTAAGTCCAGGCAAAATATTTCTAAACCTTTTTATGATTTTTAAAAAATACATAAACACATTTCTCTATGATATCAGACAAGTATCCTCGAATCCATGCTTTACTTCCACTGAAAGTTACTTCATTTACGCTGTAAGAATAGTAATTGCTATTTTTATCAAATAAAAATTACAACAACTTCAATATTTGCTTATCCGTTAAATTATGACCTCTAAAATTTTGGTTGCAGTAAACAAATTTTACTCACTGATTATGAAGCAGAGCTGCAGATATGCACGTAAGTCACTGGATCAAAGTGGGGCAAAATCCTTTTCGCGAAAATCAGGACCGCTGATTTTTGGTGGCAAGAAACAGCAGCTTGTTTCATTTCTTTAGTGGACAACTGTAGCGCTGCTTCATAGATATTGGTAGCTTGTCTTTGTGCATACGCATCAGTCACTGACTGTGCCAATAAGTGAGTGGCGAAAACACGGGGACCGACCCCGCCGGGAATCGAACACGGATCACCTTGCGACTGTGCCAACATGACCAAGGTTACTGTCACGCCCTTCTGTGATGTGCTGGGAGAACCCCGAGACGCAAGCTACCTAGTTTTTTTTTTTTTTTCACAGCGGTGAAAAAAATTCAAAACTATTTTATCGGAAAGCTTTGTAAAAAATTTCAAGACTAAGAAGTCATACGAATGTAGGCTTTTTGCAAATGAATGCACCATTCGTTGAAATTAACTTGATTTCAGCTTATTTCCATAGCAAAACTGGGGATACTTCAAGTGTAATAATCACAAAACTATGAGATTTATGACTACCAAAAATTGGGTACAAATTAAGATACAGTCGCAAGTAAACAATGTAGGAATTCTCTACATGAAAACTATGTTGATTTAAAACTAAACAATATTTGCAAAATCACTATTAAACTACTGACGTTGCCTGAAGGAGGTTGTTCACTAAAAATTGTATTTGTTTTCATTTTTTTTATTTGTACGAGAAAGGTTTGTTTTGTACGCATATATTGTGACTATTTCTTACTGTAACAAATTTTTTTTAGCTTTCACAGGTTTTGTATTATACTATATTAAAGTCAAAATCTGCAAAAAAATGGTTTTATGCATTGAAGGAAACCCAACTTACTTACTGAAATGAAAAATTCACACTCAAGAACAGTGCAATTGACTATGACATGACGTTTATAAAAAACACATTGATAAGTTTGTTGTAGTTTTAATTTTTTAAATAAAAATATTTTATTTTAAATGTATAATTTTTTAATACAAAATAAAAGTCAATGCGGTTTGTAAATATGCAGTGTCATAGTTCGTGGCACTTCTGCAGTGGGACGTTTCCCATTTTGCTAAGTAAGTTGGTTTTCCATTAATGCAAAAACCATTTTTTTTTGCTAATTTTGACTTTAATATGGTATAATGCAAAATCTGTAAAAGCTAAGAAATTTTCGTTACAGTAAAAAAAAAAGTCACAATACATGCCTCCAAAACAAACATACCTCGTACAAATAAAAAATTTTTAAAGCAATTAAAAATTGAGTGAACCGACCCCTGAAGAACTTGTTTCCCAGTTTTTTTTTTCAGACTGGTGCCAATAACTCAAATATTTTTTAACCAAAAGTTTTGAAAAAATTTCAGTCAATGTGCAATCACACGATGTACAATACTGTGGACGCGTTTTTTTAAAATAATGTACCATTCGCCAGCAAAAAATAATTTCCTTCATTTTTGCTTATTTTCACGACGAAAAACGTGGTACTTTGGGTAATGAAATGTAAAAAACCGTTCAGTATAATTCTACAAAAAATTCAGCTACAAATTATAACATACAAGTGACAAAACTGTGCAGCGAAAGTTTCGATATGATTATTAGGTAGCAATAAAAAAAATATTTTCGAAATCACTGCAAAACTCCGTAACAAGGCCTTAAAACATCCACTAACCTTGAAGCAGGCCTGCAGATGTGCAGAGTAACAAGTTGGTGTAGGATTATGTTCAGTAATAATGAGTGTGTCTGTGTAGATAAGTGTGAGTGTACAGCTGACGTGATGCATGTTGACAGGTGACAACATGAGTGCGCCAGGATATCCTAAGCCAGGAGAGGAATACATGCCGCCTCCACATAATGTACCACCGCCTCCATACGGCATGCACCCGCCCCCACCGCCGCCTCCAGTAGGACAGCCCACAGTAGGTACGTATAGTACATCGAGGAGTCTTCACCGATGTCGAATATCCACATTTGACGTGTGGGAACAGCGTAGTGATAAGATCCAGTGTTCCACGCTTGACGAGAAATATATCGCCTCTATTCGCAGCGTGCCAGACTGGCCTGCAAGGTTTTACTTCTAGTATTTTTCCTACGAGACTCACATTTTATGTTTTGACAGTATGAAGTAAAGACCAACGCATGCCTCTTGCTTTGCATTTTTACGAATTCAGGGAATAATTTTGGAATTACAGCAGTCTAAAATTCCCAGGTTTTTAACTATTTTGAGTGGCCCGAAAATCATGTTTCTAACAAGTGTGCCGAATTTTTGAAAACATAAACGCATAGTTTCAAGTGTGTGTTATTTTCGTAGATAAAAATAAAATGAATACGTTAAGCGGTTTCGCGTAAAAAAAAAAACGTGTGACACGCCGTCCATGCGCCAGTCCAGGACTATCTTAAGAGTTAATGGACGCTAGTATTTTTAACGTTCAATGCACGGGAACGGGGAGGGCGATTAGTTGAATATAACGCGTCCGTCAAACACTTAGGGCGGAAACTATAGACCTCTTTCGAATGACAACCAACTGCTCACCAATGCTTTCTATATGGGGAAAGCAGTTGGTTGTCATTCGAAAGCCGTTTATAGATACGGCCATCACCTCTAGGAACGAAGGACTAAGCTAACGTGCAATGTTTTCGTAGAAACCATTTTTCAACGGGACTTCAAGTGACTACCCTATTATTTTATTTGTGGAAAGTATGAGGTAAAGTCCATAGGTTTGTATGATTTAGTTTTCCGATTACGGTTCATATTTTCTTGGCTACAGCAGCGTGAAAAAGTCATATTTAACACTTTTGAGGAGCTTGGAAACAATGTTTTCAATTGGACGTAGCTATGCAAAACGGAACCACCCCACAGTTTACTGAAACTGAGATATTCAAGGTCAAAGTCGACTGTGTCTATGTTAACCTTGTATAAACAGTTTTATCCGGACTCTTTTTCTCATCAAATATCACGATTTAATGTTTGTTCTTTTTTTAGAACATACTTTGGACTTTCTCCTTCTCCTTGCTATCATTATCTCGAAATAAACTACTTTGAAGGTTGGTTCCTTTTTGCACAACTACGTCCAATTAGCGGACGTTGTTTTTAAAATCATAGGGACGCAGTTTGAAGTGTGTTTTCTTTTCGTAGGTAAGCGTTTTGGAAACATTTGTAATAGTTTCACAAGGGAAAATACTTTGTAACTACAGCACGTCACACGCGCTAGATTGATAACATACAGTAAGCAAAGGTCATACGTCATTCGCACAACAACTAATCTCATGTATTCTTGCCTACCGATTAACCACTGCAATAAAAAGTGGTCGTGTGCATACAGATGTTGACATAGGGAATGGTAATATTCCATTTCTTGTGCGTACGCATAGGACAGCAACCAGTCACAGAGAAGGAGTTTGTGAATGTACGCCATGTTGGTTTAACCTCAAAAAATACACACGAATAAAACCAACGAGCTATATAGCTCGTTGAATAAAACAAAGCTAGAGTAAGAAATTTAAATGTTACAAACTATGTTTATTGTAAATAATGTTTTACACTGTGCAGTTTATTGGGACTATATTTCCTATTATCTGCAAATATGATTCCACTTGAAATGTTTCAACGGGCTTCAGTTGTCATCTGTACAGCAACAAATATTTCAGATTCGTCGAAAAAAAAATGCCGTTGGCTAAACATTATAGTAAGAATCTAATTGTGAATTAATTTTGCTCAAGGCGTCTGGTCGTGCAGAGTTTCCACTGTTATGTTATATGTTCTGTGCTCATGTTTTTTAATTGTAAACCAACCTTTACACTACATACTGTAGCCTACATGATCAACTCGCTCATCTTGCTGGTCAACTGAGGCCACGATCTCACTAGAGCTCTCTCAAGATGAAGACACACGCTAGTTGAGAGCCTTGCTCGTAGAGGTTATAAGGCAAGTAGTGGACTAGTAACAGTCGACCTTACAACCCACGGTCCTTGTAGTCCAATAACACTCATATTATATGTAACAGTGTGTTATAATTAATGTGTGTAAAGTAAAGGGATGAACTACAGATGCCAGGATGTATTTTAACCCTTGCCGTCAGCTGAGAATGTGGCGTAGAAAGGCAATTTTTAGCCAATTGAAGCATTTTTTGCCCTCTCTAATGACACACGATGGGATTAGTGGCGTCTATAGATAGTAGTAAAAGTAGTTACTACAAATAATAGTTGTTTATCTTTCCTGGAAAGAAGCTATGTTCCCAGAACCAATACTTGCTGACATGTATGTATACGGGCGAACACTGAACATTGATTTCACAGCAAACATCTCGCTATAGCCTCGTCTTAAAACATGTTTAATTTATTCGGCATTCGTGTTTGATAGCGTTTAAAGCTAAACATGTTTGCGTGTTGTACACATAAATCAATGAACTTTCAAACCTCAGCAACGTGACATGCCATATTTAGGTATCGCATCTAAACTCTACATCCGTGAGGGTTTACAAACATGTTGCATCTAACTGCAATGCTGCTGTGCGTGTAAAATGAATATAAACACTTTAAACTCAAACATTTATTTAATTTAAGGAGGGCGAAATGTACTCGAAGTAGCCAATAGGAGAGCAACAGAGAAAATACGTCATTCGAAAGTACACGTGAAACTAGTTTACACACAACGAGAAGAGAACGTGATGTAGTTTGTTGCTCATGTGACCGCTCCATAAAGCTGAACATGTGTCAGTTCCGCATCTTGTGTGACGTCAAGCTAAATATTGTGCCAAAATAATCGTGCAATGAGCGATATTGCGAGAGACAAGTCCTACTTTCAGAGCGAGTTCCCGCAACTTGGTTGGGACGAAGTATTCTCTTGGTCGTTCTACACTGGTCATGCTTATAACAACTGGGCAGGTTTGTACAAATCCACTGACAAGGGGGGAAAATAACAGACTACAGACATGAGGAATTTCCCAAGGTCAAGCACCTATGTTAAAGGGAACTGTAGCATGCTTCGTATTTTATTATTAAAGTGCACATATCATCATATTTAATGTTGCGTATTGAGTATTTTAAATGTTTTGATATTAATTAAGTTTCATACAGCGTGTTTTAATGCCAACTGCAACAATGAAAGTATCTAAGTTAACGTGGTTCTTTCATGTGGTAATTAAGACGCTGGATACTAGTAATCTCTTGAAATTCGTGTAGTAACGTTCGAAGTGATGTTCCTGTGGAAATTTTAAAATTACTATAAAATAATTTATTCACAAAAATGAAAAGGTTCGTTACAAAACATTTTTTTTTCTCTCCAGACTAATAATGACAGATCAAATAAGTAATTATTAAGCAGAGCTTTTACTCTTGTTCTGTATGTATCTCTCTCTATTTCTCTCTATCTCTCATTGATTATGATTAGAGATTATGTTTTATCGCTGGAAAACTTGCCTATTCACTGGATCTCAACACACGTTCAGCAAACCACAAAATTACTAGATTCAGCTTGTACGTGGAAATGTTTCCTATTTGACTGAGCCAATAAGAATCCCGCTATTGTAATATTCGATGTCTGTTATTGGTCTGCAGACAGCTACATTGTGGCAGAAGTACATCACCAAATCATATATGTTGCAATAAACTACAGGGTATATCGGCACAAAACATTTTCGCGATATACCATCTGTTTTGTTCTTAAGATAGGTCGTAGTTTTCCTTGAATAAATAGCCAATTTCTTATGAGCATCTTCTAGTCTTCTGTATATAATACAAACAAGATGATTGTTAGTACATAGGTTAACATTGATTAGCATCACAGCAACTGTTCCAAAACAATTCACGACCTCACTTCCATCTAGCAGAGAACGAATAACAAAATAAAGACACACACACACCGTAGTCCATAGTTACTTACCACTAACACACCATCATCTCTAATTATGATATGACCTCAAACAAGTGTTCTATAGTGGATGTCCTGAAGGTATGCGGCAACTTCTATATACTCACAAACGACTCGTGAAGGCAGTTACAACTACCAGTATTTCTATCAACAGCATATGTAACTTAGCAAACAACCACAGCGGCCTGCTTGTATGGTCCTGGTCAGTTTTGACTTTCCTTTTCCATTTTTTTCTTTATTATATACCAACTATATACCACTTTCGGAATTTCTTGTACGTTGACTCTGGCTTCCTTGGTTAGTTTTTTCGTTTTTTTTTTTTTTTTTTTGCTGTTATATACCTATACATGTCTAATATTTAATTCATGTTTGAGGGGATCACGTGGGTAACTTCCGTTGGAACGAATCACAACTCGTTTGGGTAATTTCGACAGACGTGTGTCTTGTTAGTTCTGTCATACAACGAAAGAAATCAATAATTCATGGAAATATGTGTACTACAATGACACAAGCAAACCAGAATAAAGCTAATGTAAAGGGGCCTGTCGTGACCAGAGTTCGCAAAGACGACCTGACCCGTCCAGATATCGAGCTCATCAGGGCAATGTCGACATTCTCTTTGTTCAACATTTATTTATCCTCATAGATGACGAAATTCTTGATAATTGTAGGAACTTATTTTTCCTCATACAGCCAAGCACCCAGTTAGTCTCAGCAGTGAAATTGATGTGTGGGTTAAATAATGAGCACAGACTTTTAGCTCGTAAATAACACGAAAGAATAAGTAAATTGTAAATTTCTGAATGCATTTAAATTTGAGATTTGACGAGAACATCTCTTGCGAAGTTCGTGGAAAGTTGTAGTTTGTCTTTAAGCTCGGTACACGTTATCCATAATTCAGTATAGCATTCCGTACATAATTCAGTACAAGTAGCACTGCGACAGTGTGTACCGCAACTACGCTGGTTCCAGACACAGTTCCGTACCTAATTCCACAGATAGAGCCCGTCCTGTTTGTCATCGTAGTGTATGTTCATGCGCAATGCACGCTTACAGCCACGGCGCATGCGAAGTACGCAAGCAGGGTTGCCAATGTGATTTGAATATCAATAAAATTCTTGTTTCCTGCTAAACAATGCTAACTTATTTGGGAGTCACATGCGTGTCAATGTTTGTGAAATAGTTCGGTCATTCTACAGTTATACCTTATGGATTGTAGCAACCAACATCATAAATATAATTTTCTCCTTTATGTACTGAAAGTTGTTAGTAAACAGTGATAGTGTGTACGCAACATAGAAGTTTTGCTACATAATTCTGGTGGAAAATTGCTATCGATGTTTATGAACCGAAATAATAAAGTAAAAGAATAGAAAATTAATGATTGCATGTACCGGAATGTAGTTTTTTATATCGGCAAGTTTAAAAAAAACAGTGCAAACTGTATTTTGACGTAACGTTGCGTTAAATCTTAAGGATAAAAAGAATGGTATGCTGTGAAAAAGTTGTTTAGGCTTTGAGTTGAACCTAATTCCGTACATTTAGTATGATAAACATTTTCCTGACGCGAAACACTGAAGAATTTAGCGCTGCTTGTAATATTTCAGGAAAACACGCGTTGTAAACCATCATTGGCCTACTTCAGTTGATGTTTCATGGGAAATAACGCACGTACGATATAAGAGGGAACGCTGAAAGCAGCATTGATCCATCATACCACTCAGAGATAACACTCGCCTAGATAAAGTCAATGTCGAGCTGATAGACGGTGCACATGAAACTGCGCTTATTCTCTATGTCACGTGGACAGCAAGTTAGTTGGAATGGCTCCTAGCTAGTGTTGCCAACAGTACAACACCACATCAAATTATTACCTTATAGGACTTTCGGCGAAGGGAATCCGCATCATGGCTGGATTATTTCAAACATTAAATTTGATAACCTCTAATAATAACAAACAATCTTTCCCCAATCAGCATAAACGGAACATGTTTTGGGTGGTGCATAGTATACCCAGTTTGAAAAACACAAAAACAACTGAATATATTGTGCTAAACAACTAAGGTTGTGTCTCAACTCGCTGAAAGAGCACGCTCTCGCCCACTCTTGACGTCACAGAGAGTACTTTCTACTGCCCAACTGTAAGGGAGAGTGTGCAACAGGAGAGTGAACGACGATGTTCCCTCGCTGCTCACTGTTGTTTACTGTGTGGCAGCCATATTGATTGCCTCGGCGTCGAGGGCACAGAAAAGAGTAGATGTCCCAATTTGTTTCAGAGTGAGCGAGAGTGGCCGAGAGGGAGAGTGGGTAGTGAGAGTGCCAAAATCACATAGTAAGTGTATTAAAAAGCAATAGAAAAGCATTAAATTTATGACTAACATATCTCATTATTAATTAATTTATATTTATGTTATATTTTAATCAGGAAGTTTTTTAAAACCTTCAAAATTCCTACTTATCACTCCGCCTGAATTGTTATATCTACCAACAAAACGCGCATTTAAATCAGCTGTGCTTAGTTGGAAAACAATCTTAGTTGGTGACACTGATCCTAGTGCTGCATCTAGTGGCCGGCGTGGAAGCTATAAGGACGAGACAGCAAACACATCACATCTCATACTAGCCCCTAGGAGCAAGTTATTAACTGGCGCGCAGTCTTCTCCCAGGCAACTACCCTCTATCAGGCAGTCACTGCTGACGTCATATTACATAATTAGGGCGCTGCCTATCTGCGTGTCACTGTAATATTATTGGCGGGAAGTCTGTAGCAAAGTTCAGTGTACGTCTCAATATGACATCCGGTTAGTACATTTTCAAATACGGCAATCTGATAAGGCCGTTCATAGCTATTTTGGACGGCTTATAAACCGTGTTTGTAACAAGCATGATGTCTTAACAATGATATCACGATCTTGTCCGAAGTGTGTTTTCTTTTAGTACGTTGGCACAATGGGCGCATGTGGAATAGTTTCGTAAAGAGAACCTGTTTAGGAACACACTGCAACATACTTTAAGCGCTTAGTAGGGGACCCCCTTAAGATGTTTTCTACATATCATTTTAAAGATTCTGCACTAAAATGGTCACACCTAAGGACTCGCAAAAACATAAAAAATAACAATTTTCGCCATTTCCGGCAGCGTAAACATAACCTATCAAGATTGCTGCAGACCTGAAGAGGGTATACAAACTTGTCACGACACGTCTTCTGTCTGTCGGAAGTTTTGCGCACAACTCGATCTGGGCATAGCGACTATATGGGTCATCACAGGCCTTGTTGAAATTACTGGTTATTCGCTTGGTTGTTAAGGGGTATGGAAAGGTAGGATGTCGAGCGGGTGACCGGAACATTCGATCGTCAATAAAATTTGAACTACTCATCAAATTTCGATGAGATTTTTTCCCGAGTAGATATTTTATCAGCTGACGTTTATATATATAACATTATGAGGTAGTATGCTTTACTTTCGAGTAAAAAATTAAAAACGGTTTTTAGAAAAATAAGGGCTTGAAACCACAAAATCTACAAAAATGGGAAACTGTAATTTTTATAATATTTAATACGATAATGTCTGGACCTCTATAATAACAGAATTTCAAAAATATTCGCGTTTTCATATGAAAATAATTTTAACATCCGTAAACCTATCGCGCAGAGATTTTCGGATAGTAAAATTAATTTCAAATTAAAACGCGAATATTTTTGAAATTCTGTTATTATAGAGGTCCAGACATTATCGTATTAAAAATTATAAAAATTACAGTTTCCCATTTTTGTAGATTTTGTGATTTCAAGCCCTTATTTTTCTAAAAACAGTTTTTAATTTTTTACTCGACAGTAAAGCATACTACCTCATAATGTTATATATATATAAACGTCAGATGATAAAATATCTACTCGGCAAAAAATCTCATCGAAATTTGATGATTAGTTCAGATTTTATTGATGATCGAATGTTCCGGTCACCCGCTCGACATCGAACCTTTCCATACCCCTTAAGGAAACTTATTTATAAATATATTATAGCTCTCTGACGAAATACATTACTTTCCGATATACCAAGTGACCAATAATTATAACGTTATTTGTCAAACTGAAGTATATTGTTGACTCAATAAAATATTAAGTTTATCATACACCCCCAATTCCAAAAAAAAAATCATTCAAGTATCTCATTATTTGTCAGGTACACATACATTGTTTTATTGGACTGTTATGTTTACATTATATATGCATATGTTGTTCGTTATACGTGTGTGATTTCTTGGTGTGTTCTGTATAATGTATATATGCTGTGTTTACCATGCCTATAGACACTACGAAAAAAGTGGAAAGTAAAATAAATAAATAAATAAATCTAGTTTATTCTGATCTCAGGTATTAAGTGTACACTTTGATTGTTACTTATATTTATATGTTTATATAAAAAATTGACTGGAAAGTATACATTATCTGAAATAAAGAAGTAATTAGGGTTTGAAAAGTTCTCGCGTTATCCCAAACCGCGTATAACTTCCCTGGCGGCTGCTTATCGCCGCAGTGTCACGTCACATGTAGGAAACATGGCGGACTATGCTGTTGGCGGACGGGTTTCTTTGGAGCACTCGCGTTACGTTACATATAAGCAAATAAAGAACAAACTAAGCAATAATATAAAGCAAGAAATTGAACAAGGAAATGGTTAATAAAACAGCTAAATAATAACATAAATATAAGAACTGGATGGGTGAGATGAAAAAAGGAAGCATTACATATTTTACCGAAAATGAACTGACATAGCCCAGTTGTACTTCATAGCTTCATTGATTGAGGTAAAGAAAGAAAACGTTCTAGGAATCCTTACACAGCTATATGACATAGGACTCTAAGTATGTAAAATGTAATCATTCCCTTCTTAACTTCAGCACTATGACATGATTGGCTATTCCCAGCGAGAGTCGTGGCAGTAGTGTTTCTTTTGTTTATGTAGTCTACAGTGTTGTAAATGTACAACATGTGACATTGAAAATGTGTGGTCAGTACACTCTAGGTACTGTAACATAAAACATACTATTCTAGTAATTAATAGCACTTGTATTATGTAAACATAGCTGTAAATTATAGTTTCATCGAGTTTTAGAATGCCTTCGACTCAATGAGATTAAAAAGGAAAACCTTCCTTCAACTTTGATTGCATATAACTAGCAGTAAATTCTAAGAAACAAACGCATAATTGTAAGTTTTCCCATTAAAACTACAATTTAGTGGCAAAACAGTAATTCCTGTTTTCCCGAAAGTTGGCCAAAGTGGAATCATTTCCTTCTTCATCTCACCCATTCAATTAATAAAAATTATTCTATACATTAGAAAATAAAGATTTCATAAAATTAATTAAAAAAAAGCGATATATATATTTCATATTAATGTCCTCTAGAAACCTCTGTTATCTACTCAAGAAAAATGTGTCATATAGCTGTTTCGTTGCGAGAGTCAGAAATGTTGTGAGTGAAAGATTTTGGTCAGCGCTCAACATCAAGGTCTTCAGCGCTAGTGAGGGGTGACATGAGGTGAGTATGGAGCAGCGCCGGATTGAAGGGGCGGGGGAAACGGGAGATGTCCGAGAAAACCCGCCGACCAGCGGCATCGTACGGCACGATTCCCACATGCGAAAATCCGGAGAATGTAACCCGGATCGCCTTGGTGGGAGGCGAGAGGTCTGACCTCTCGGCCACCGCGGCCCCAGAAATGTGTGATTTAGCACATCGGATACATAGAAGTTTTGTGAAGTCAAGGGGAAAAGAGCTTATTTTAGAAGTTCTCGTTGGAAAAGGGAAGTTTTGATAAAAAAAAAGGGGGGGGGGAGGGAGTGATGGCGACTGAGTGACGCCATGGCTGGCTCCATGTAGCAGCAAGTCCAGAATCTGTACAACCACACAACTAGTAACTAAATAGTCAAGTACTTACTTCACCTTCCTGGCTATACCTGTCTGAGAGGCAGTGCAGTGCAGTGCAGTGCAGTGCAGTAAAGTGTGCGGTGCATGTATGTTACAGTTGTGGTGAGTAACGCCTCTCTACTGGGGCCTGGTCCTACCACAATACAGTGTCCTTCCTGTCATGCTACTGTACAGACGAGGGTACAACATGAGAGCAGCACCCGGACACATCTTATGGCTCTGCTGCTCTGTGTTGTGGGGTAAGTAACAGTACATCTACCTGCTTAAACTATAATATATATAAGTAGTATGTTTATGTTCCTTCGAGCACAGAAACCTGATGGTGGTGCCACTGAGGAGTCGCGGCTTCCCGGCCGCCATATTTGATATGTGTGACCTTGACCTTTTCCCCCAAAATAACCTTTTATTCCTCAGAAACATTCAAAATTACCCTTTTTCATCTAATTTTTTCCTCATTGACTCAAAAAAATTACCTTACTGGTTGTTGCAAGACCAGCACGACCCCAATTTCATCTCGGAGCAGCTAGGTGTCCCGAGAGGAACAGGTCGTCGATTGAGGTTAAGCACCGAGTATCAACATTTAGCTGAAAATATTATTTATATATTTTTCAAATTAATGTAGCATTTATATTAATTAATTATTTAAATAATATTTTAACATTATACTTAAATATATTGTTCGACTGCTTATTAACGTGGTGGACAGTCTCCGAACAACATTGCACAAACCAACGAACTGACATAGTTTTTTGTTTAACCACACAGTTTATACATAACCCCCCCCCCCCAACATTCCTCCCTGCCATCCCCTCTCTGCCCACACCAACACACCTCCATTCGCACACTTCCACTCCCCCCTCCCCTTTCCCCTCCCTCTCCCACTCCACAAACCTCAAACCACCCTATCAAACCTACCAACTTTCTCCTTTACATATACATAGATACGACTTTGTTTCTTCACGGCTACCAGTTGAATACACTCGAGCTGACGTTTCACTCACTGCTATGTAAAATATTAACAAAATCTCATATCCAAGGCCAACAACCATACTGGATCAGATATGTCAGTTTTGTACATTTAACACTTCCTATTCGATCATTACTATTTTACTCATTTAAAGTAAAATGTATGTACAGTAATCACGAATGCTTCACACACAACTATTTAAATAGTAATATTTAAACTCATTACAAAAATACAAGTGTTAAAAAAACATAATTTAAAAAAATTATTTCATTTAATTATTTTTCAAGTTGATATATTCGCATTTCTTTATAATACAAATGTAACTCCGTTGGACTGAACTGGCCGTCGTTCGTGTCGCTAGAGGCAAGAAGTTTCGTCAAGCTCCCGAGATTATTTATGTCAGTGATAAAACCTCACACTTGTTGCTAGACATTATCTTGTTTTTATATTTACTGGGGGGGGGGGGGAGCAGATGTTATTGTTGTGTATATACTTTAGGAAAAATATTCTTAACATATGATACTTTCTCACATTTAAATATTACTTAAAAACAAACTAACAAAGTCACGTAATATTGTTATATCGCAAACAATATGGATAATAATAATGCAAGTTCGCGTACGAAAAAAAAATACAGTTTAATTGATTTTGACGTATTTTCATAGCAAAATTTGTGTTAATTAAGGTGCTATATTCTACAGTTTAGTGTTAAGAGAAAAAAAATGTGAAATGCAGATATTTTGTTCAGTAATTAATATGTAGGTCTAATGTGAAATGCAGATATTTTGTTCAGTAATTAATATGTAGGTCTTTAGCGCTGATGAGGGATGACATGATGTGAACATGGAGCAGCGTCGGAATGAAATGGCGGAAGGAACAGGAGATCCCCGATAAAACCCGCTGGCCAGCGACATCGTCCGGCATGATTCCCACACGCCTTGGTGGGAGGCGAGTGCTCTATCCACTGTACCAAACCAGTGTATCGATTGTTCTATATCTGTATTAGAGGATGAGAACAGTATGTATGTATGTTGTTGTCACAGGTGCTGGCCGTGTGCTGTGATCCCGTACTGTACAGAGTCCTGTCAGAACGCCAATCACTACTGTCCTAACTGTGGAGCTTACTTGGGAGCTTATGCCAACTGAGACATAACTGGCTCTCTCTGCTGATGTCTACACACACGTGTGCTGATCTGCACGTGTGCACGGCACTACTGCCATCAAGTGCCAGCAACAACTTACAGAACTCTATGTGTACTTGAAAAATTATGGTCCTGTAATTACACATATTCATCTATGTAAATAAATATTGTTGCTTAGTTATATTATAAACACAGGACAGTTTTTGTAAATTAACAAATATATAAACTTAGGAAAATTTTATAAAATATACATAAATTGTTGCTTAGAAATATTATTAAACACCGAAAATGTTTTGTAAATTAAAAAATAATACATATTTTTGTAATTATATTAATACATGGAAAGTAGCAAAGTATTTGTGGTTCATTAATACAAAAATTACACTTTTTATTTTTAATTAATTGAAGATAGCAGAACAGAAGTTTTGAACCAGTGAAAACATTACCTCCTCTCCAACTTGAGAACGTCGCATCTGCATATAAAATAAATTGTCGAGGAGAGTAGATTGAAATTTCGACAAAATTTCTGAGAACTTAGTAAATTGCAATAATATATACATACACACAGGATATTACAAAACCCCTGTAGGCGTTACCTTAGGGGGGGAGGGAAAGACGAAAGATGGAAAACACATGGATAACTTTGTACCCAAAGCGAGTAGTTATTTAAAAATATAATTCTAATAAAAATTTGAGGAACCACAACGTATTAAGGAGGCCGCCTGTCCAGGCTGCTGTGTGGTGTGCAGAGTTCCGGCTGTTACTAGATTGTTATAATACTGCTCATCCCACGTGAGTGATTCTGCTGAGGAATAACATTTAAAATACGTTACACTCGGGAGTACAGCCATATTACAAGTTCACGTCTACTCGTTACAGCATATTTTCTAGCGACCAAAATAGTGAAATGGGAGTTTTTGCTGTGTTTTTCAAGTATGAAAATCTGGTCGCACGATACTTAAAAAAATATATACATGTTGTTGTGATTACCAAGAGCCTCGCCTGGAGGACGGGCTAGCAACGACGGCAGTGCAATTAGGTCGGTGGTTGCACAAGACGAGGGCCTCAGTGATTCTCTCCACCTGCACTGAAGTGTGAGAATGTAATGTCAAGCATTGGGACAATCGAGATCTGTCTCCTTCAAGCCTTCCAGCCGTCAACAGCTCGCCAGGATGGTCCTGGGTCGAGACCCATGACGTGCCGCCGTCCGTCGATAGCCGACACAATCATCATCAGCCTCCGGCATCATGCTAACGGTGAGGTCTAAGGTGTCCAAAGGGTCACGCATCATAGAGTAGATCAACATAAATATTTAAACAGCCGCTCCCCTCATATCTAAATTATGTAGTACAACCGTGTAGTATTTCAAAACTAACTAATGTAGAGTAAAGCCACCGTAATTATATTAACATATTTCATTTTCCCGTAACCCCCACACTTAACTTAACCACATAACTAGTTTCAGTATAATGTGCCCACCTCTGACTACAGCAACCCAACCATTATAAAAACATCATATGTAAAACATATCAGTAAGTTACAACAATGTGTACACTACGCCTTTATCTTTAATAACACGTGTATAAATGAGTGTCGCGACTGGATGTCTCATAGAGGGTAGTTATCTATGAGAAGACTGCAGCTAGTTCAGTGACTTGCACATATAGGCCAGGGTGAGGTGTGATGTGTGTGTTGTGTCGCCTTGATCGCTTCCACACTTCTAGGTGCAAAATACGTCCACCCAGCTGGTCACCTTATGGTTGGGGGGGGGGGGAGGTTAGACGATTTTATTGTTTTCCAGTTTTCGAGCCATAACATTTTTTTCCCAATTGTATTACATAATGTTCTCTTCGACAAAGCATAGGATATATTGTTGGTAAACTGCTTGACGTAAATAATAATGGAACCTGTCATTAATTTACCGTGCAGAATCACTGCAAGATCCTTCTTGAAAGTTAACCTATAATTATCTTGCAATGATTCTGCATGACAAATTATTATGTATATCAAGCAGTTTACCGAGAATATATCCTACGTTTTTTCGAAGAGAAAATTTTGATAGTAAAATTTGAATAAATGTTAAGGCGCAAAAACTGAAAATACAACAAAATTGCCAAACCTCTTCCCTCCTTAAGGATGCTGCCTATCCTAGAGGTCTGGCGCGAGCAAGGTAAGGTATTTACAAGTTCAATTAAATTATAGGTGGATTAGTACCTGTCGACCATACCTTTATATCAATACTTCATTTTCGTTCATCTCGGTACTATAGGATCTTTTGGTTTAGTTTTTTAATATCTTGAAGACTATGGAAAAATAATTAATTTCATTATAAAACCACCCGAGAAGACAGTGTGGCAACGTTCTCTTCTCAGTGCATAAATTGGTTTCAATATGAAAGTTATTCTATATAATCAAAGATGTCTGAGCACAGTCGAATATAATGTTATTCTATATAATCAAAGATGTCTGAGCACAGTCGAATATAATAAAACATGTACGTACATTCTTACCCTTGGTGATGTCATAGTTTTTATAAAGACAGCATGCGAGATTATGTGGTAACCAAGATGTTACACATTTATGAGTGTTGCCTGCTTTGACATACGTGAGAATTTGGTATAGGGAAACCCATGCTAAGGAAATTCATTTGGAGAAGCCAGTTTTGAAGATAAACACTTCAAGCAAAAACAATTTTGTGAGAAATATTATTTTGAATCACTGTCCAGAGAACAATACATTAACTTGTTTTTTTACTCTTTTTTTCATCGTGATGTTAAGCTTTCAAAATGTTCCAGAAATCACGCTATACATTTTTGGTACAAAAGGCTTCAGCAGGCAAGACGAATGGATTTTTGTACACAAAAAAGTCAGTTGTGGCATATATGTCTATTTTAAACAGGAACTCAAAAAAAGCTAATATTGGTAACAAAAAAGTATGTGGTGCAGGGGCAAAGTGTACAGGAGAGTGAAGATACCATCGCTTGGAAGGGGCCGACTCTGTCAAGGCGAGCAAAGAGATAAGCAGTAATATAATCCCGTGAGGATGCACAATTGTGATACGTGATGGAGGGGGAAGGTGGCATTTGTCCTTGAGCTTTTCTACCTTTTCTTTTACGACAAGCCGCCTGACAGAATTCCACCGACACCGATACTTATTCAAGTTCTCATCTTCCCTCCTCTCACCTCTTATTCCTAGATAGCTCTCGTAGTGGAAGAGCGCAATGGTTATCGCTGTGTAGTGTGGACGTCTGCACGAAATACTACCCGCACAACAAAAGGCTATAGCAGGCCAACCAGGCAACAGTGTTAAGGGCATGTTATACCACAATTTTGATCACCATTTTTTTTCATTTTAATATTTGTGCCAGTTATTAATTTTCTTAGACACAAAATGTGACAAAATTTTTCTCTTATAAATTTTTTTATCTCGCATATTTTTTGTTTAATGGTGCGTTAAAGCCAAAATTTGATGTTTCAATTTTAAGGACAACCCTAAAACCAACTCACTCACCAAACTGAAAAAAATTCACAGTGAATAAAGGTAGTGTAGGATACATGTTCAGTTATGTTATACCACAAAATAACTTTTTTTTTTGTATTTGAAAAAAAAAATATTGGTGTTTTAAAAATTTTATTTTAAATTTCAGCATTTTTATTTAAATACAAGAAAGGTTTATTCTTTCTATTTAGTACGTGACATTTTAGCCTGCGACATTTTTGTACACTGTGAATTTTTTTCAGTTTGGTATGTCAGTTGGTTTTAGTGTGGTCGTTAAAATGGCAACATGCAAATTTTGACTTTAGCAAGCCATTAAGCGAAAACTATAAGAGATAAAAAAGTTTCATAAGAGCCAAATTTAGTCACATTTTGTGTCTACAGGAAGAAAAACATATCTGGTACGAATAAAAAATAAAAACATGGTGATGAAATTTGCTGTATACCACGTCCTTAAAAATGTGGTCACTATCATTACTTCGTTAGTGAAAAGGGGACTGCTGGCATGCGGGTTCAACTTTCCAACAATATTAATGAATCACTACATCCCTAACTAGACAAAAATTTTCAAGTGCTTGTCGCTTCGCGTGAATACCTTCTTTTGTACATTAGACCGATATTTCGCGGAGAAAACGGAAATATCGAACACTTTTGTTGACACATCTGTAGTTAATGTAGGAAGAGGTTAGTGGTTTTAAGAGGTTGGGAGGAATTTTTTCCTGCTCAAATACATTCGTAAAAGTGTATTAAGCGAATGTAAGGAAAAAAAATAATATTTCTGTAAACTATCGGATACGAACGCAGGTAATTGCTACACTTTTTCGTTTCTATTTTTTTATACATCAATTACTTTATTTTCAGCGAGTTGTCGGACTTGCTCAAAAATGACAATTTATATTATTTAAAGTTACAGCCTTATAAGAATGGTAACGGACTTAGGAAAACATGCATTCTTTAATAATTTTACCTTTCCTTAATGGCGTGCCAAAATAATATTATTCTGCATAAAAAAATTAAGCCCTTAGTTCTTATTCGGTGCCCTCTGAAACAGCTTCAAAATATCACCTAATCTCTCTCCAATCCCTCTAAAACTGAACTTCTGATCGTGACACGACAGTTTCCGTCGTTCTGGCGCCAGAATTGTCTTGTATTTGATTGGCTGTTGAGTTTCTGCTGTTGGGTTGGAGGTCCATACTGACAAAATATTTTGTGGCAACTCAAAACAGTTTTTTTTCTTATTCCAACACTTCTTTCTTCGCCATAAAAAAAGTTTGCTGACACAAATGAAAGACTGATTGAATTTTCTACGTTGTAATTATGCAAACATTTACGATTGCTGAAATATTCCTCAGACGATAGGCCTATACATGTTATCAAATGAGAAGCACGGCTTGGAAGGAAGTTGATTGTTGGGCTTGTTCAGTTGGCAGCGTACCCCACAAGTACGCCACAGCTGGAGCAGTAGTGTTTGATGCTGTAGTTAGGGCCTATACAATACGGCAGTATGGCCAGGGGGAAGCAGCTGTAACAAACAACACGTGTCATCTTACTGTCACTGTGTTACATGTATAGGAATAGTGCCTGTTCTAACAGACAAGACTGTAGAAGGTAAGTTAACTTATAAAAATAAACATTGTTGCGTGTTGGCCTAGCTGGAGGCAATATGCATCGTATCGGGTGGACAGCCAGATGATTGAACCACAGAGATGTCATCGGGATTCCCTGATGATGGCTTTGCCTACATGTCTCTCGACAGGCATGAGTGAGGTAATATCTATTTTTAGACCTCTGGTCATCATGTTGCACCGACGATTGACGTCACTAATTGGGCCGTATAAAAGCCTCCGAACTGCGAAATAGAGAAAGTGTTTGGAGACATCTGTGCGTGTGAAGTGAGACACGAGTATGGTGTGGGTCGACGACGGAAGTCGTGAGAATTGACGGGCCGCGGAGAAGACAAACACTTGGGGTCTTCTGTTGGTGGCGGAGACGACGAGAAGCAGCGCTTCGGGGGCGGTATCGTGGTGGCGATGGTCGGCAACGAGGCTGAGTAACAACAGCGGGCTGCAGAAGGGACAAACAACACTTGGGGTGTTGTATCGGCGGCAGCAGTGAAGAAAGTGTCGGCGTGCTACAGAAAGGCGGTGAACTGTGGAGAACAACACTGGACGTGTCGTATCGGCGAGACTAGCCACTGGCAATTTAGAAGAGTTTGCTATTGGTCCTGCTAGAAAGAGGAGCTAAGTTTTTGGAGAGAGACTGGTGAAAACATCTTGGTGGCATCAGAGTCTACTGTGAGGCTGCAGGCTCATACCTTCGGAGCAATATTGGGCGAAACAAGAGGACTGCTGCTGCGGGTCGACGGACAAAAAGGAGGTGCGTGACGGGATTTGAACCGAATACCTCAAGAGTGAAGACAGTAGTGCACTCGGGGTGCTGCGCAGTTGCGATCTAACGATCATGTGTCAGTGCATTCGTATGGACATCCCTTATCTGTAATCAATATATCTGCACTCATATTAAGGGCATTCTGTATACATAAACGTTTTACGACTCGTGAGACATCCGAGTCTGATCTTACCAGCACTGACGTGTATCTCGGTTTGTAAATCTCTCGTGGACATATGTCATTGCAGCTGTATGTCGTCACAGAAAACTAAGCATTCCTTTGATTGTTTTCTTGTCGAGTTCTGTTTCATAAGATGACGTAGAGCTGATATAGGGCTATGACCGAGATATTCTTGGGCTGCCATCACACCAGATACAGAAACATGTTCAACTTTATAGAGGGATTACACCAGCTCCAAACTACTTCACATCACATTCTCCTCTTGTTGTAAGTCAACTAGTTTCGAACGACATTTGCTCTAAATAATCTCTTACGTTTGATTTCATTTCCTGTAGTGCACATATCTACGCACTGAAATAACATGAGAAATCGAATGGAAAATATTTTTGATTGGCTGCGCATAGATTCTCACATAAGAAAGTTGAAAGTTCGCCATCTTTTCTCTGCGACTTTGCAGTGTTTATTGTTATGGCTGTGGTTATGCACGACTTTAGCACGCTCCATAGCAGAGAATCTCAACTGTTGCTTTCATTGGCATGGTTACAGTGATTTCAATCGTAGCACGGCATTAACCTCGCACACATATTTAGCTTCAAATACCATCAAACATGGCTGCCGAGTGTGTTCAACTAAACATGTGTGAGACGTCGAGTGTGACAGCGGCCTAACAAACAATACTCTCGCAAGAGTCTCGCAAACAAACTTACTGTCTTACCCGACCATACAAAGCAGCAGAGCCATAAGGTGTGTTGCTGGGTTGATCTTCCTTCGCACGAGTGTGAAACCTCTTCTTCCACACACTGGACACGTGATAGGTACCGGATATTCTCCCAGGTGTATGTACCTCACTACGTTTGCTTCATTTAACATAAAACAACAGTGTATTAGCACAGGGAGCGCCAAGTTCGTAGGTCACTAAAGAGTTTAAATTTTTTTCTAATTTAATTAAATTTATTCTAATTAATAAAAGTTTACTATAATAATCAAATGAATATGCGACCGTTTATAAGAGAGGGACACTAAATTTACTTTGCAAGTTAGTATGTTGATGCAAACACCAACTTGACTAAAATATTGCTAGTTTTAAACATAATGCAAGTTGTAGCTATCTCTAAATGCGGAATGAATTTTCACATTTTCACGTAACAGAAAATAAAAATAAATTATAATATCAAGTACGTAGCCAGTTTATTGGCACATTAAAATTTTTAACAAATAGTAACCTTAATTTCTGAGGTAATGTCACTTTATATATATATATATATATATATATATATATATATATATATATATATATATATATATGTGTGTGTATATGTATAATTAAGTGCCCCACTCACTCATCAATGCACAGCCCAAACCACTGGACTAAAAAACGTAAAATTTTCTGCGTGGCTTCCCCTCAAGGCGTAGGCGCCCACTAAGGACGGATTTTTCAAAAAGCGAAAATTAAAGGTGTGAAAAGGGGCAAAACGCGTTTTCGTGAATTTCTCGATAGCTCTTTAACCTCTTGATATATTGTAAATATTTTTACTTCAAAATATTGCCTAAACAAATGCATATTTCATAATTTTTCGATTTTTTCGAAATTTGGAAACTAAGGGGATGAAAAGCCGTTAAATGTGTTTTCAATACATCCTCTGTTTTCTTAAACCGCTTAAAATATCGAGGTGATCTTTGCATCAGAATGGTGCTCGTGTGAATGTCTGAAAAGCAGTTTTAGGATTTTTCAAAATTCGTCATTGAAAGCTGGTAAAATTAAAAAGTGTTTCCATCCGTATCTCCCAAACCGTTTGAGATATCGAGGTGGTTTTTGTTTTAAAATTAAGCTTACGTAAACATCTAAAAACAGGATCAAAGATTTTTTTTCGAAATTCGACGATTGCGGGTGTGATAAGTAGTAAAACGTTACAGAACTCCCGAAAAGTTAATATTGACCACGGAGAAATAACTCAAAAGTTGCAGTCGATATGTTTTTTGCTCTACAAAATACAGTTATAGATTATCATAGAGAAATAAAGATGAATTAAAAATAAACGAGATTCTGCAATTAAAGTACGCTCAGCGAAGTGCACTGGATCAATTAATGTTGTACATAATTAAAAGTTGTTACTCTGTTCTATAGAACACGCAGGCGATGCCGCAACGGGACAGCTGGTATTTTATAAACACGACTTAGAAACTTGTTTTGACGTGTATTTATTTTGGTGAAACTTAGATTTTAGAGACATTAGATAACTAGCTGTAATATTTCGTAAAACTTAATATCAGCCTGGGTGAAGCTGTCTATTTTCTTATGGACGGTCAAATACACATTAAAGCCCACATTATTCTTCACTAGCTGAGAATACAAGGGAAGATATTTGCTCTGTAAACGTAGCGTATTGCATATACAGGACACTACAACCCTATCAGAGGCAAAACTATGCAGACTCATGGTATGTTATTTGAAACATAAATTACGGACCAATAGCTGGAGATCCATAGTGTTCGTATGTGCAAGAATTCGTAATACTTGTAAAAAAAAACTTTGTTTGTGCTTCTATAACTTTTGGTAGATCCTGACAAATAATTTCAGTGCAAATTACTTTATTTCAGAACGTCTGTCAGTTTTCGTTTGGAGTGAGATGCCGTAACCAGTAAATTTTGACGAGATGTGCTGTTATTGTAATGCTTTATGTGCTAAACATTCCCATAAGAGGATAATGCAGTCGCTAGAAACGTCCACAAAATTAACAGCACTTCGACCGAGCATGAAATTATGAATTTTCATATTTGAACAGTCTTAAATAGACATCGCGAAAAGCAGCAGGCACGCGGGAAACCGTTGGCTAACTAAATTCTTATCTTATCATCCCGGCACTCGACAGCGTCCATGGCGCACGCACGTAACTACTGATATGCATTACTTAAATATTTGCTTCTACAGCGGAGTGTGCGAGCGAACATCAAGACAATGTTTCAGTTTGTTGTTCCACTCAAACCAGTCTGGCGACGTGATGGAATTTAAAACACGGAATTGATCAGATCTATTGAAAGCCTGCTGCGACGGAAGTTTGTCAGAATGTATGGGTTAGATGACATACGCCATTGCTTACGTTATGTTGGTAATAAGAACTTGTGTGTCTAAAATGTGAACAGCGTGAACTGGCTAAAATTTCCTCAGTCTCAACTGAAAGAGTTAATTTCTTTTTTAAATGTATTATGTCACTTCTTGTATACCTTCTGTATATAATTACAACTAATTTTTGCAGGTTTGGTCGATATTAGCCCAGTATAACCGGACATTGTTGCAAAACATCTAAGCGAATTGAAAAATTAATTTAAATTGAAGCAACAATAGCTATATAACTGTATGTATACAGGATGTTGAAAAACTCCATGTCAATGTTCTAGGGAAGCAATCCTCACGTGTAGAGGAACAAAAAGTGTTACTTTAACATTGATCCGAAAACGCACCGTTTCAGCGCTACAGTTGGCAACACATGACGTATGGTTGATAGCGCTGTGTCACAGTTGTTCCTACTGTCTGTATGTTAGTGGCGTAGTGTGTGGCATAGTAACATGTTATGTACTGTTGTAGTGTTGCCCCACAGCAACATGATACTACCCTCGCTGTAAACCATACCTCATGTATGCCAACTGTAGCGCAGAAACTGTGCGTTTTTGGACCTTGTTCATGTAACACTTTCTGATCCTGTACACGTGAGAATTGTTTTCTAGAATATTGACATGAAATATTGCAACATCCTATGTAACAGTACGTATATACAAGGCTGGAGGGCACCTTCCATCATTACAGGCTGAACTGCAAGCTCTTGCATCTTCCTATGTACGCCTATGATCATGTTGGAAATACTGGTTTATTGTGTGATAAAGTTTTAAATCCACGAATGTTTCATAATTATGACGTAATAAGACAAATATTTATTTTAAAATAGTAAATGGATTCATGTCGTTCTTTCAACCAGTTAATACACAGATAGAAATCTGTGAATAAACACGAAGGCGTTTTCTCGAGCTGCAGCGCATCAGGGATGAGGTAGCTAACTACGATACCATGGTACATTCAATTTAAAAAAATGGTACAGCATGTACACCGTTCGTAAACGCCAAGCCAGTTTTTATGATACGTCGTACGATCCCGGGAAACCAAGTAGTGAAATACAGTATGCCTTAACCACGGTCTTATAATTTATTACAGGTCTGGACACTAGCCTATCTACTAATGCTACTGAGTTGAGCCCTCTATGACTGAAAGCGTCACTAGTAATGAAGTATTGTTTTAACAACGCGATGTAGCATTGCACTACCAGTGCTCCTAGCGGCTCTGACATGAACTTGTTACTCGTAGTTCCATTTACACAATGTTAAACAACACCAGAGTGCCAGTGGCGCCAATCAGTCATGTGAGGGACAATTGTCAACTCCAAGTGTCCAGACCTGTTCCTCTATGGCCGTGATCTTAATGATTAGTCCCAGTCAACTCTGGTGTGTTTCTGACACAGTAGATCGCAGCACTGTATATCGCGTATACATACTAAACTTCTGTAGTTCGACCTGACGTTTATGATAGGACTGAATAAAATAAATGCTTATTAAACAGGAAATCATCTTGAAAGGGTAAAATTACACATAGACATACAGACATGCACAAGACTATTTAACTTATTAAGCAGGAAACTTTTTAAACAGGTAAGAATATATATACTGGGTAGAAGTCGCGAAAGGATAGGAGAAACTCTACGCGTTTGAGGAGAAGCTTGGATAATCCACCGCTGCAGTGCGCTGCTGTAATGCCTTGTATCGTCTTAGTTGGTAAATCGCACGCTAGAGCGCTGCACTGTCACCCGCCGTCATTCATGACGTTTGCACCCCATGCAGCAGTGAACAAACCGGTTTTTACCTTCCCCTTCTCACCGACATCTACAGTGTGAAACATCGCCAATGCACGAAAATACACAGACGGACGCGAGGTTTGACCATCCAGATAAATAGACTACTTGGCCCGTGATGTCCGAACAGATTGCATGCTGGGAGAATCACCTGTTCTTGCACATACAATCACTCGTGTGCTATAAGTCTCGATGCTGTTTTGCATTTGTATCAGTCTGTATTTATTTGTTTTTTCATAACTAAGAAGAGATATGCTTAATTTTTTTTTTGCGAGCTGTTGCGTTTTTCAACCCAGGTGCTACCACGGGCACGAGTTGGTAGAGAGTACACAAAAGATTCCTCCCCCCTTCCTCTACCAGCCAACCCACAGCCCAAATTTAGGTCACTGCAAAGAACTCATTCTACTTCCTGTCATTTAGTACTAACCTTAGTATATCAGGAGAACATAATTTTTAAACTGATTTCTGTAAACGAAGTATCTTGATATTTGGTTCTGTTGTGTGGGTAGCTTAAAATTAATATACTTAAATTGATGCAAATTACCTGTAAGCAAAATCGCAATGGGACATATCTTATTCGTAGTATACAAATATTAGATAGTCATGCATGGGTGTAGACTAATTTATTTCTGAATGGAATTTAAAAAAAATAACATTTATTTATATTAGTTCAGCTCAGCACCGACAGGTCAAGCAAAAGAAG
>PNEQ01074907.1:0-36233 GCA_003012365.1 Medauroidea extradentata
AGAATCGTAAAACAAAATAGAGAAGCACGCACTGGACCCTATTTCGCATTTTCCGTAAAATAATTATGGTCACCGCTTATATTAGAGTCCCAAAACGCCAACGATCAAAATACTGTAAACCATATTCTCGCGCCGCGCATAAAGGCGATACTGTTGTCGACACACGAGCCAGTCTAGCTTTTATGGACTGCCTGTCTTCTGTACCATAACGCTTGCTGTATAGGACTCGTAACACTTTGTTCAGAGGTGAAGCGAGGTAGTGTTCTTAAGGAAACTGTATCAGATCGACTAAGCACGTGTCTTAAATGTGCCAGTCAAACGCAGCAAATTGAATATTTTTGCTGGGACCGTTTACGTGTTGTTTCATAATTCTTGCCACGCCTCTCGCACGCTACTTACTAGACAGCCCCGGTCAGTCTTATGGTGCCATAGACAACAAAAGGTTTACGACTGAAATCGTATATAGTTCTTCCGTAGTTAAGCCATAGTCAGACCCTAACTGTAGGACTTGAATTTTGCTGATTTATACATTTCGCAAAATGTACAGCATATTTTACCAATTGCTTGCCGAAAATATAGTTTAATAAAAATTTAGACAAACAAATGAATCGGGAATTTGCAAAAGGGACCAAGTCCACTTTTTGAGCAAATTCAGGTTATACGAGATATCGACTCTCCAAAGTATTCTCTTGGCTGTCAGCAACAAAAGAAACCATGTCCTATACAAGAAACACGTTTAACGGACTAGTTCATTAATGTGCTAGTAATTCATTTTATTGTTTATAACTTACACGACTGTAGTTGAATAATCACTTTCCATGTGGTTTATTTTTCACTAGCATATTCTAAGGTTCCAACAATCACACCAAATACATTATGCTGTCTCTGATAGTGCAATACGTAACATTGCTTTATGGGTATAAAGTACTGGGTGGTATTGTTTTTGCAAAATATATTTCCATGTATCATATCAATAGATTTTCACTAGAATATACCAACGTTGCACTAATATCTACTCATCACATTATGTCTTTCGTGCCATTGTTAGAAAGAACGCTACTTAAAAAAAAAAAAAGTTACCAAGTCCAATAAAATTCCTAATTTCTAAAAAAATAAAAGATAAAAGCGTGCCTATGTCAATTATGTTTTATATTATTCCGCACACACTATACTTTCAAGTTATCCATTATTAATAACCAGTTTCACTCCCAGATCCACTATAATAAGTTTTTTGTTGTTTTCCAGCAATCTACTCACTTGGACTTCGTCCCTTTCGCAAATTCCTGAGTAAAATACATTTTAATTTTACACAAAATAATACCTTACTGCAGCAGAAATACTGAGTAATAAGTCAAAAGAGTTTTAAAAACTTATATTGGTTAAAACAAAAAAAAAATTTCTGGTTATACAATTTTTTACGTAAAACATTTTATAGCCATTATAAAAACCGTAACCTATAGCTCGGTCGATCAACATACAGGTTCAAGTCCAGGTCAGACCAAAAAAAAAATTTAATTGGTGTTATATTACGATCGAAAGTATCTCTCACACGTTATGTGTGATATTCGAACACTTTGACACGAGTAGCTTAATATTAAACTATTGTGATGAAGTGGAGAAGTATAACGTTTGGTTTTATTCGCAAATTGCAACATATTCGACCTTCACGAATTTGAAATGTTGTACGCGGAGGGTGAAGGGAAGGTGAGAAAAGTTGTTTTTAGATAAGCAAACACATTTTCTAAATTCTTGTTATTATATTCTTTCAAATAAATTCATAGTAAAGTTAAATAGTTGTAGAGCTACACTCCCCAACTTTGATACTTTAATAGAAAATAAAAATTTGTGGTAATGTTTTATAATGTAGGCTACGGGTAAATGTAAAGAAAATACTCAACCGAATATATATATATATATAAATGTATATATATATATGTATATATATATATATATATATATATATGTGTGTGTGTGTGTGAGAAAACTTTCAACAACTTCATTCTGCAATCAACGCAATCAAACACATATTTGGCTTTGAAAGATTCAAATGCACTACAAATTTGGCACGTGGTACGTACATTCACCTGTATGAGTAAGTGCTCTGAGCGAAGGCAGCGCTATCCTTTGGATTTTCTAGAAAATAAACCCTCAGGAAACACACTGCACTCTTTCAACTGCCTGTCGAACTAAACATCCAGAGTTCTGAAATCCTTCAACAGGGTGCAGTATTACTGTTAGCTTTGTTGCAGTTATAAAACATGTCTCAGACTTTCGGCAGAATGACTTTCTGCTAAACGACTTTCGGCACAACGATTTTCAACAAAACTATTTTTTCAGATGTTAACAGGTGTGCGAAAATTTTCGGCGAAACGACTTTCGGGAAAACGACTTTTGCTAGTGACTATCTACAAATATAATTTTCGGTGTAACGACTTTCGGGTAAACGACTCTGTATGAAATTAAGGAAGATACTGAAAAATTCTGCGAAACGACTTTCGGGAGAACGACATTCGGGAGAACGACTTTCGGCCAAGTGACTTTTCGGCAAAACGACTTTCGGCAAAATGACTTTTCTGATGAATTATTTTCGGCGAAACGATTTTCGGGAGAATGATTTTCGGGAAAACGATTTGAATTCAGAATAGAGCGCTGAAAACAGAATTCGGGAAAATGGTTTTCGGGTAAATGGCGCCCTTCCCTGTGGCCAAGTGCCCGGCCGGAGCAGTAGCTTCGACAGCCGCCAGAAAGGCAGCCCTGCGAATAGGTGAAAATTTACGCAGACCCCATGTGGAGCCCGACCGCTGCTCATTCGACACTGTCCCTGGCGGGCGCAAAACGCCTCGGCAGCCGCCCGAAAAGTAGCTCTGGATCATGGTTGTAAAATTTGCGTAGACCCCAGGTGGAGACCGACCTCAGCTCCATAGAGTACCTGGGGGGCACAGTCAACCGGCTGCCACCGAAAAGTGTTTCAGGACCAGGGTGACAATT
The DNA here is from genome assembly GCA_003012365.1 of Medauroidea extradentata. NCBI lineage: Eukaryota > Metazoa > Arthropoda > Insecta > Phasmatodea > Phasmatidae > Medauroidea > Medauroidea extradentata. The sequence goes on from PNEQ01074907.1 coordinate 2,989, forward strand.
AGCGTGTGCCCAGGGTGCGCGCCAGCTGGGCGAAGACCCCTTCTCCAGCGGCCGAGTCCCCGTCGAGGGCAGCAGCCTCGACAGCCTCCAGAAAAGTAGCTCTGAGTAAGGGTGAAATTTCACGTAGACCCCTAGTGGAGCCCGACCACTGCTCCTTCGACAAAGTCCCTGGCGGTCGCAAGCGCCTCGGCTGCCGCCAGGAAATTCGCTCTGGGGAAAGGGGTGAAATTTCACGTTGACACCTGTGGGTGGCACTACTGAGACCGGTCCTTGCAATTCACCCGCGAATGTTATGGCGGCCAGCTGACGCATCGGTTGCCACCAGAGTGCGCCCTGATGGCGGTAAAGATTTACGTAACCCCCAGGTGGGGCCCAAGTTGGGTTCTATAGGGGGTAGTAGTGCTGTGCCGATGCCGACCTGGCGCCGACCTCGGTAATCGCGGCGGTGGTCCTCACGCGCGCCGGCGACTCTTCTGCGGCCTGGAGAGTGCCCCTAGCATGGGTGGTGAGGCGTCCGTCCCCGGTGGGAAGGGCTATGCCCAGGCGCGCGCAGGCGCCTCTGCTGAAGACAAGACAGTGCACCGAGGCTGCTGTTTGAAGTTGTCGGCCTCACAAGAGTGGGGGATGACTGCTCCCGACACCGAAACTCGCACGTCTTTATGCTCCTCGGGGCTAGTGGCCTCGATGGCCGAGGAACTGACTCACCCATAAAAGTCGCGTAACCACCAGGTGAGGCCCATTTTGGGTATATTAGGGGGTACATAGATGGCGAGATGCAGACGAGGACAAATACTTCCCCCGTCCGAGATGAATGCCTTACAGGTGATTGTATGGAACGTCCTCGGTGCTGGCACAGCACTCTTGCCGGAGGTCACGATTTGGCAGGTTGTCATTTGCACCAGCAGTGACTCTATCGAGCGCATCTCAGCCACCCTCACAGCCACCCACGGGTCTTGGTTTCTCTGTCGATGGGTCCGAGCTCTTCCGTGGGTACTGATCGTACTGTTGCAATAGTGGCCCGCCACTGTCGCAGAGACATATGCTTCTCGCAGGTGCACGCCTTGGCGGGTTGTCGCTCTCCTTGGAGGTTAAGCCGTGCTCCCTCAGCAACCCACGGGTCTGCGCTTCCCTCTCTCGCTGGACGGGGCCGGGCTTTTATGTGGGTACCGGTCGCACTGTTCAGATGGCGGTCCGCCGCTGTCGCAGAGACATATGCTTATCGCAGGCTCATGCCTTCCTGGTGGGTGTCGCCCTCTTTGGGGTCCAAGCCTCCCCTACAGAGACCCACGGTCGCCATCGCTTCCCTCTCTCGCTAGATGGAACCGGGCTCACATGTGGGGACCGATCGTACTGCTTCAATGGCGGTCCACCGCTTTCGCAGAGACTTATGCTTGTCGCAGACGCACGCCTTCGCGGGGTGTCGCCCAACATTGGAGACCAAGCCAACCCTCACAGCAACCCATGGGTCATCGCTTCCCTCTCTAGCTAGACGGAAACGGGCTCTTATGTTGGGTCCGATCATACTGTTGCAATTCACTCACTTCTATCCGAGCGAAAATACACACAATCGCGCCCCAGAGCCCACCCGAGCTGCACCGCAGTTTTGCAAGGGATAAGTTGAAGAAGGCTCAGAAGGGACCCTAGCAGCCCTGGCATTCCCACAATTAGGGACGATGCTCAAGAAGCGGTCTGTAGCCGCCACCGGCAGAGCGGTCGCGAGAAAACCCTCCACTCGGCGGGGTGGAAAGGGTCACGAGCTCTATGCAGCTCCCTGGTTGATCCTGCCAGTAGTCATATGCTTGTCTCAATGATTAAGCCATGCATGTTTTTAGTGCAAGCCAAATTAAGGTGAAACCGCGAATGGCTCATTAAATCAGTTATGGTTCCTTAGATCGTACCACAAGACCTGGATAACTGTGGTAATTCTAGAGCTAATACGTGCAAACAGAGTCCCGACCAGTAATGGAAGGGATGCTTTTATTAGATCAAAACCAATCGGCCGGCTTGTCCGGTCCGTTTGCTTTGGTGACTCTGGATAACTTTAAGCTGATCGCACGGTCTCCGCACCGGCGACGCATATTTCAAATGTCTGCCTTTTCAACTGTCGATGGTAGGTTCTGCGCCTACCATGGTTGTAACGGGTAACGGGGAATCAGGGTTCGATTCCGGAGAGGGAGCCTGAGAAACGGCTACCACATCCAAGTAAGGCAGCAGGCGCGCAAATTACCCACTCCCGGCACAGGAAGGTAGTGACGAAAAATAACGATACGGGATTCATCAGAGGCCCCTTAATCAGAATGAGAACACTTGAAACCCTTTAACAAGTAACCATTGGAGGGCAAGTCTGGTGCCAGCAGCCGCGGTAGTTCCAGCTCCAATAGTGTATATTAAAGTTGTTGCGGTTAAAAAGCTCGTAATTGGACTTGTGTCCCACGCTGTCGGTTCACCGTTCGTCGGTGTTTAACTGGCATGCCCGTGCGGACGTCCTGCCGATGGATGCGGTCGGCAGCGGGCCTCTGGTTTGCGCGTCGGCGGTCCGATACAATCCTACCGCGGTGCTCTTCACCGAGTGTCGAGGTGGGCCGGCACGTTTACTTTGAACAAATTAGAGTGCTCAAAGCAGGCAGTTGTTCGCCTGAATATGGAAGAATGGAATAGGACCTCGGTTCTATTTTGTTGGTTTTCGAAACTTGATGTTATAATTAATAGGGACAGACGGGGGCATTCGTATTGCGACGTTAGAGGTGAAATTCTTGGATCGTCGCAAGAAGAACCTAAGCGAAAGCATTTGCCATGATCATTTCATTATTCAAATACAAAAGTTTGTCGGCCGAATTTGACGGTGCGCAGCGCCCAAACTATTTGAGGTGAAGGGCTCAAATATTTTTTCTGCACCAGATCCATCCTTCCTCTGTGCGATGGACCTCAAAAACCCACCCTCGATTGCTTTTCCTGGGAGAAGATAGTATAACAATGGGTGTGTGTTTTTGAAAGTGCTGACACCAAAGTCGCCCTTTCCTGCGTAACTTTTGTGGTTTTTGAGGTAGGAACAAAAAATTTAATGTGGAGGTAGTACTCGACGATTCCTTCAATCTTCTTTTTCCGATTTTCGAAAATGCCTTCTGAAGGGTTCGAAATCGGGACCTCAATTTTTTTCAAATAAGCGTAGCTCCCTCAATTTTTGAGGTACGAAGACGACCTTCGGCAGAAAGATGCGCAAACTTAGTGACTTATACCACTCTGAAGCACTTTGAGGGGGAACATTTTTTTTGTATAAAAATTAATTTTTTTCTTTTTTTACATTTTCTGTTTTAGGGCTTTTCGCTAGGCTTTTTGAGATTTATGATGTTTTGCTTCGCAAAAAAAAAACAAATTCTTTTTCTACACACCTGTATTGTTTTTATTTCTAAAAATTATTTACATTACGTTCGATACCAATACAGTTAATTATTTTTTTAGGATCGTGTTTCTTCAGAGTCTTCTAAGTCAGGGACAAACAAAAAATCATACGGATGCTCCTTTCTATTGTGTATCTTGCCTCATACCCATTTCTAGATATTTTCCTATTTACGGCAGGATAAATTTTTTTTCCGAAATTGGTGAAGGGTGTAGCACGAAGGGGGGAAATACGAAATCACACATTTCCATGCATAACTTTTGCAGTTTTTGAGCTACGGAATAGAATTATGGTTAGGCGGTAGTACTCGGCGATATCTTCGATCCACTTTCTTCGGTTTTTTTAAATTTCCATCGGAAGTGTTACAAACTGGGATCTCATTTTTTTCAAAAAACGACCTTAGGAGGAAAATATGCGCGAAATTGGTGGCTTACAGCTCTTCGAAGCGTTAGACAGTTGGGTCGCACGGGCCCCCTTGAGCCGTAGGCGTGACGATGTGGCCGAAGTTAAAAAAAGGATATGGAAATGTCAATAAATTATATTTCTTACACAAAAACAAAATTCCCTTCTTTTTTTTTAATTTAACAATACTATTTTAAAACACTTGGGGGCCGCAGGTCACCTTCGAGCGACGAAGGCGTGAGGCTTTGGCTGAGGGCCGAAGAGGGTAACAAAACAGCAATTAATTATATTTTATATACAAAACATAATTCTTTAATTTTATTTTTTTTGGGACGTATTACAATACTATTTGAAGTTTTGGATGCTGCAGGCCCCCTTCGATCGCCGAAGGCATGAGGTTTTGGCCGAGTGCAAAAAAAGGGTAACAAAAGGTCAATAAATTATATCTTTATACAAAAAAATATAATTTTTTATTTATATGATTTCCGTGCGGTTCCAACAGACTGGTAGCTAAAGTACACTGCGTGGCAGAGTGTGATCTCTCCCCTCGCCGAAGGGGGCCGGGCGCCAGGATGGCCTAGGCTAAGAGGCACCGTTAACAAAGAAAGCCACGATTAACATCATGAGTACATTGTATGTATGTGTTATCATACTAATTACAGCAGTTAAGGCCCGCAGACCCCCTCCAGCGCCGAAGGCGCGTAGCTTTCGCCGACGGTTATATGCGCTAAAAATAGAGGCCAAAGTCCCGAGGTGTGTGCACAAACAAATACGTACTTTGGAAAATATATACGCGATGTCAGTGGCTTACACCTCTTCCAATCATTTCACAATAAATTATTTTTTTCATACAATTTTTTCTCTACTAGGCCGTTTTACATGCCTCTTTTAAAACAATTGGGGGCCACGGCCTCCTCTCGAGCACCAAAGGCGCGAGGTTTTGGCTGAAGTCCCGAGGTGTGTGCACAGAGATTGACACGCCTGTTTTAAAACAGTAGGGGGCCGCAAGCCCCCTTCGAGCAGCGAAGGCGCGAGGCGTTGGCCGAAGGCCAAAGAGGGTAAGAATAGCCCGAGCTGAGCGCGGGTGGCTTACCTGGTGTTTTCATTAATCAAGAACGAAAGTTAGAGGTTCGAAGGCGATCAGATACCACCCTAGTTCTAACCATAAACGATGCCAGTTAGAGATCTGCCGAAGTTCCTCCGATGACTTGGCGGGCAGCTTCCGGGAAACCAAATCTTTTGGGTTCTGGGGCAAGTATGGTTGCAAAGCTGAAACTTAAAGGAATTGATGGAAGGGCACCACCAGGAGTGGAGCCTGTGGCCTGATTTGACTCAACATGGGAAACATCACCAAGCCCGGACACCGGAAGGATTGACAGACTGAGAGCTCTTGATTGATTCGGTGGGTGGTGGTGCATGGCCGTTCTTAGTTGGTGGAGCGATTTGTCTTGTTTATTCCGATAACGAACGAGACTCTGGCCTGCTAACTAGTCGCTTCAGGTATCCCTTTGTGCTACCGGCGACAAATGATCTTCTTAGAGGGACAGGTGGCTTCTAGCCGCACGAGATTGAGCAATAAGAGGTCTGTGATGCCCTTAGATGTTCTGGGCCGCACGCGCACTACACTGCAGGAATCAGCATGTCCTCCTAGCCCGAAAGGGCAGGTTACCCCGTTAAACCTCCTTCGTGCTAGGGATTGGGGCTTGCAGTTGTTCCCCATGTTCGAGGAATTCCCAGTAAGCGCGAGTCATAAGCTTGCGTTGATTACGTCCCTGCCCTTTGTACACACCGCCCGTCGCTACTACAGATTGAATGATTTAGTGAGGTCTTAGGACTGGTGCGCGACGGCTCGCTCGTCGAGTCGTTGATGTTGCTGGAAAGATGACCAAACTTGATCATTTAGAGGAAGTAAAAGTCGTAACAAGGTTTCTGTAGGTGAACCTGCGGAAGGATCATTACCTGAGTGGAGAGAATTGTTAACTCCATTCAAACGCGACCGCTCCCCTGTCATGCGCGAAGCGACCCTGAGATGTCGATGTGCTAGGGTGCAAGCAAAGGCCAACCAGAAGGGGAGGTGTGCCAAAGTGTGGTGGAAACCTTCACCATCGACGAAGTGAGAGGTACCGGTGGAGGGTGCGACATAGGGCGAGCACCGGCCAAGGCTTTCATGCCATGAACCGGGCCTGCTGGCCCTTGTGCCCCGACGCTTCGGGAGGATGAGGTCCCCTCTCGGGTGTTCGTCTGATACGGCGAAGCGCGTGTACCTCTGCCGCGCCGGAGGGCGGGCGAGCGCCGGCAATGGGAATTCTGCCATCCCCGGACCTGTCGGCTAGCCCCGACTCCGCGTGCACACTGACACAGACCAAGAACGGCGCAGGGAAGCAGGGCCAGCGGCGGATGCGGTGCCGCGAACCTGGGACTGGTAAGCGGACTCTGCTGCCCGACGACCTTGGGGAGCTACGTCTCGCAGCAAAGCCATTGCATCTTGGAGCATCCTCTCCGCCATGGCTGAGGGCGCTACTGGGTAGAATGCCGTCCTTGGACCAGCTCGATCTATCTTCAGATGCACACCGAGCCATGTGAGAATAGTGATGTAGACAGGATTGCGAGATAGAGCTGCGGACCTCTCCTGCGAGGCGTAGGAAAGCTGGGCGAGCGCTGTTCCCTCAGCGAGCGTACCGCACTTAAGTCGGTCCGAGAGTTCCCACGCTGATGGTTGAACTGTACGCCAAAGTGTGGCGGAAGCGGCGTCGCTGGCGATCGAAGGAATCCGGGCGAAAGCCTTAGGTCCCGCCAACCCGTGGTTTGCCTGGTTCGTAAACCTCACGTTCTGACAAGCAATGTACTGGGCGCAGCGGGAAGCTGCTCTGCCGTCAAATAATCACAACCCTGAACGGTGGATCACTTGGCTCGTGGGTCGATGAAGGGCGCTGCAAACTGTGCGTCGTGTGAACTGCAGGACACATGAACATAGACATTTTGAACGCACATTGCGGGCAATGGGATTCCATTCCCGGACCACGCCCATCTGAGGGTCGGTCTCGAAAAATTTGAACGAAAAGTTTTCGTGTTTCTTCTCGGACTGTGCAACGGCCGAGGTAGCACACTGACATCCCGTCCCCGGCCGGGGTGCCGGGAGAGCTGAAAGGCTTGGCGCGACCATGAAGGTCGCGAACAGTGTCTCACTTGGGTTCGCCCACATTGGTTGTGGGGTCCCTTCGGGTTTCGCTCCCTGGTGAGGGCTCGCACGTTGCGCGTCCCTTTAAAATTAACGAGGGGAGAACGCTGTTCTGCAAATGGCTCCTGTCTGCCCTCGCGGTGCCGAGTGCGACCTCGAGGCTGGCCGAACGTGAACCTCTGTTGGCTGTTGGGTCACGTCCTCTGGGTCCAGCGATCGTGTTGTGTGGATGGTGGAAGACTTCGCTGTGAGAGCGCGGAGCCACTGTGCCATGGGCCCCGATAGTCCTCTCCGCCTGCCAGGCGCAACCGCGGCGCGAGTAGCAGCCTCCTGCAGATGCCAACCCAAATATGCAGAAGTGGGCGTAGCTCGGTCGGTGACCAGGGGCGCTCGCGTCCTCGCGCCGATGCATGCGCCAAACGTGCCCGGGCAGGTGCTGCGCTCGATTACCCACGGACGACATCAGGTCGGGCGAGACTACCCGCTGAATTTAAGCATATTAATACGCAGAGGAAAAGAAACTAACAAGGATTCCCCCAGTAGCTGCGAGCGAACAGGGAAGAGCCCAGCACCGAATCCTGCGGGCCCAACCCGTAGGGAAATGTGGAGTTAGGGAGGATCCTCTCATCCCGGATCGCGGTGGCGAGTCCAAGTCCATCTTGAATGGGGCCACGGCCCGGAGAGGGTGCCAGGCCCGTAGAGACCGCCGTGCGTACCGGGAGGATCTCTCCTCAGAGTCGGGTTGCTTGAGAGTGCAGCCCTAAGTCGGTGGTCAACTCCATCTAAGGCTAAATATGACCACGAGACTGATAGTGAACAAGCACCGTTAGGGAAAGTTGTAAAGAACTTTGAAGAGAGAGTTCAAGAGTACGTGAAACCGTTCAGGGGTAAATAGGAGACATCCTGGATTCTAAAGGGATTGGATTCAACCGTATGATCCGGTATAGTTCAGGCCTCTCCCTGCCAGATGGCGCCGGTCGCCCACAGCGATTAACCTCGCTTGCGTGTCGTTCCCGGTGTTCACTCGGCGGGATGGCGTATCGCTCTGGAGCCTGGAGCAGTCCACTTCCTCCCTAGTAGAAACGTCGCGAAACGTTGGGTGCCGGTCAAAGGCCCGGGCAGGCAGACCATGCAACCCGCAGCGGGTTCGCCCTTCGCAGTCGCGCGGACGTCCGGTGACCCGGCTGGCCGCCCGGCGGTATGACCAGAGGAGTCGATCCGCTAAATGAGAAGCACTTGGGTTGGTGCAGCGTCTGGCCCCACGCCGACATACACAGCGAAGTGCCGACTTGTTCGGCGCGGGTGTCCGTGCGTCGTCACGACCCCGGCCCCGTTCCACCGTCGGTCGTCGGGTGTCCTCGGACTGGATCGCTGCTCCCGTCTGCGACGCCCACCTTCGGATGGTCTCCCGACCTGTCTTGAAACACGGACCAAGGAGTCTAACATGTGCGCGACTCATTGGATTGTGCTAAACCTACAGGCGAAATGAAAGTGAAGGCTGCTTGGTGCGCGGCCGAGGGAAGATGGTACAGGTGACCCGGGCTCCGGCCCGGGCCCGGCCCGCATTCCCAGGGCGTCTCGTCCTCATTGCGAGGTGAGGCGCACCTAGAGCGTACACGTTGGGACCCGAAAGATGGTGAACTATGCCTAGCCAGGACGAAGTCAGGGGAAACCCTGGTGGGAGGTCCATAGCGATTCTGACGTGCAAATCGATCGTCGGAGCTGGGTATAGGGGCGAAAGACTAATCGAACCATCTAGTAGCTGGTTCCCTCCGAAGTTTCCCTCAGGATAGCAAGCACTCGGAGGAAAGAAGGAAAGAGTCTCATACGGCAAAGCGAACGATTAGAGGCCTTGGGGCCGAAACGACCTCAACCTATTCTCAAACTTTAAATGGGTGAGAACTCCGGCTTGCTTGAAGATTAAGCCGGAGACGGATCACGAGTGCCAAGTGGGCCACTTTTGGTAAGCAGAACTGGCGCTGTGGGATGAATGAAAGGCCGAGTTCAGGCGCCTGAATCAACGCTTATGGGAAACCATGAAAGTCGTTGGTTGCTTAATACAGCAGGACGGTGGCCATGTAAGTCGGAATCCACTAAGGAGTGTGTAACAACTCACCTGCCGAAGCAACTAGCCCTGAAAATGGATGGCGCTGAAACGTAGTGCCTATACTCGGCCGTCAGCGGCATTGGGAGAGTGCCGGCGCCCTTCGGGGTGGCCGGTGCTCGAAGAAGCCCTGACGAGTAGGAGGGTCGTGGCGGTGAGCGCAGAAGGGCAGTGGCGCAAGCCTGCCTGGAGCCGCCGTCGGTGCAGATCTTGGTGGTAGTAGCAAATACTCAATCGAGGTCCTTGAGGACTGAAGTGGAGAAGGGTTTCGTGTGAACAGCCATTGCACAGGAGTCAGTCGATCCTTAGCCCTATGTGAAAGCTGATGCCGATGGGTGGTCTGTCCGGCCGCTGTACCCCCGGCGGGCGAAAGGAAACCGGTTCCTATTCCGGAACCCGGCAGCGGAACCGTTCCGATTCGGGCCCTCGCGAGAGTGTTCGTCGGGGTAACCCAAAATGACCCGTAGATGCCGTCGGGAGATCTGGGAAGAGTTTTCTTTTCTGTATGAGCGTTCGAGTTCCCTAGATTTCCTCTAGCAGGGCGATAGGGTTTGGGATGCGAAGAGCACCGCAGTTGCGGCGGTGTCCAGATCTTCCCCTCGGAACTTGAAAATCCGGGAGAGGGCCACGCAGAGCATTCGCACCGGTTCGTACCCATATCTGCAGCAGGTCTCCAAGGTAAAGAGCCTCTAGCCGATAGACTAATGTAGGTAAGGGAATTCGGCAAATTGGATCCGTAACTTTGGAATAAGGATTGGCTCTGAGGACCGGGGCGTTTCGGGCTTGGTCGGGATGCGGGTTCGCGCTAACATGCCGAGACTGGGCGAGGTGATAGCTGGCAAACCCCGCCTCGTGCGGTGGCGAGCCTCCAGGATCCGAGCTCGGTCCTGTGCCTTGGCCGCCCGCGGATCTTCCTTACTGCGAGGTGGTTTCTGCCGTGGTCCTGTGTGTGCCAGGTGGTGCCCCTCTTCGGCCGCCATTAAACAGTCGACTCAGAACTGGCATGGACCTGGGCAATCCGACTGTCTAATTAAAACAAAGCATTGCGATGGCCCCAAAGTGGTGTTGACGGAATGTCAACGTGAAGAAATTCAAGCAAGCACGGCCGGTGGTCTTGGCGTTCAGTCAATGCAAAGAAGCATTCCAGTGTGGGTGTTGGGACGGCTGAGAAATGTTGGGTCTTCTCCCTATACTGTTGCTAGGGAGTTGGTGAAATGTCCATGGTACGCGCGCCAGCTGGCTTGGGCGGAGAAGATCTCGGTTGTGGGTGAGATGGCACTGGATTCAAAGGAGAGAGTCGCCCACTGGTGGTCTCAACAGTTGCACTCTTCTGTGGATGGTAGAGATCTGTTTGCGATGGAAGGCTCCCGTTTCTCTACTGGGTGGATCTCGTCTAGGGCTCACCCAATCCCAGGGCGGGACTTCATATCATATGTTAATATTTTATCAAACTCTCTTCCGTGCCGTATGCGGACGTCTAGGGGAAGACGGTCATCTGCCAATGTTCCTGTGTGCAGGGCAGGGAGCTCGCAAAACGAAACTTTGTACCATTTGGTACAACAATGCGAGCGCACCCATGACGCCCGTGTAAATAGGTACAACTATATTTCCCATGCAGTTCATCAGCAGTTAGTGAAGCGGGGCTTCCTGGTTCAGAAAGAGGCACAGTTTGCTACCTCTGCCAGCAAGAGGAAGCCCGACCTCATCGTGGTGGATGTGAAAAAGGGCAGAGCTACCATAGTTGATGTCCAAGTCGTGCAATCGACTGGTATCAACGAATGGCACAATAAAAAGGCCTAGTATTATGGGAGAAATGAAGATCTTTTGGGGCAGGTGAAGGAGAGATTTGGAGTGGATGAGGTTATGGTGTCTCCCCTGACCATTTCCTGGAAGAGGGCGTGGTCTTCTTTGTCGGCAGTAGCAATGGAAGTGCTGTTGCCGAGAAGCTTCTGCTTCTCACTTTCCACCAGAGTGCTCTTTGGCACGCTGATGTGTTGGAGGATTTTTAACCACTCTACAGTGCTGGTACATAGAGGATAGCTTAATACTATTTAGTTTCTTTTTAGCTAGGGGGCTAATACTTGCCCGCCTTGGCAGTGTGTTTCGTTGTAGTGGTGAGGGCATCCCTTAGACTTTGTATTCTTGGTTGGGGAGTTGTCATCTGGGGTACGCCAGTTTTTGGTAGTCCATTTTTGGAGTCTTTCCTGGGGGAGATGAGTTCTGCAGGGGTTGGTAGGGGTTTCTATCAACCGGCTGGAACGTGTGGAAGAAAGAAGAGAAACCAAGAACAGAAGAGTTGGGAAGTTGTCTTCTCCAGGGTACCAACCCTTGTCTGGGGAGTCTGCTATACCCTTTATTTTGTATTTTCTATTAAATATGTTCATTATTTAAGACAACGGCTTCTTGTGTTTTCATTATTATATTGGCATCAGGCGAAGGGTATGAAATTTCTTTAAAATAGCCAAATGCCTCGTCATCTTATTAGTGACGCGCATGAATGGATTAACGAGATTACCACTGTCCCAATCTACTCTTTTTTTCTTTGACAAGATGGCGGAGTTGTTGGGTGTGGTGTGAAGGGGCTCCGGGTTTAAGGGCTGCCTAGCCCTAAAGTTTAAGGCATTGTGTCCTAAATGTGGTGCCAAGGGTGAAAGGAAGTAATAAGGTACAAGATAATATAAGGTATCTACCATTAACCTCTCTTTAATGGCTAAAATTTGCGTTTATGTGAGGCGGGCATGAGTGCTTGGTAAATGGTGTTAAGGTATAACCATTAAAATTTGGATATTATAGGAAAATTGAAGAAAGTTTTATGGACTTTTCCCCCCAGAAAAGATTACTTACATTCGTGAAACGTTGTGGAATATTATTTGCTGGCAGAAGAGAAGTACCTAAATACATAAACACAGACATAACCACAATGTCTTGGCGATAGTGTACAAGACGAAGACGAACATACTTCTTGGTGGGGGGGCCCCGAAGAATGAAAAACGATCCTGGAAGAGGACACAGTAGAATAGTAGAAATAGCAGTAGTCGTAAGTCGTAGCCGATCTCTCCACTACTAAAGATGGTGGGAGGATTCTGCTGCCTATAGGCGGAGTAATCGCCCTTGTTTGACAAATTAAATTAAGTAGTTTGTGCCCGCCTCCACCACTTCTTAATCAGGTTATGGTGAGAAGATGGTGGGGGAACCTCTAGGGTCCCCCTGCGGAAGAATTTTTGTGTTGGAAATGTTATGAGTTTCAGGACAACTGCAGAAGAAGACAACTATAGTAAAGATAAGAAGATAGAAGACATCTAGAATAAACCTAACCTGATTATAACACAACTCTTGGTTACAAGGGTCCATCATAAATTCAACTAACTGAATCTGTAAACCTGGACAGGCCACGGAGGTGGTTCGTGGGTGGGGTGGAGAGCCTCACTCGAACAAAAAATGTTTTTTTACTTAAAGCTATTCGAGGTTGTTGACTTGTCATTGAAAAACCTAAGATTTATTTGAGGTTGTTGACTTCTCTGACATAGAAAGAAAACAACTGGTACTTGGCACCATGTGAAATATAATAACTAGAAGAAGGTTAGTGTCTGGGCAGCCCTGTACCCACACCCGACTCCAGATTGTCAAAAGAAGAGATGAGTGATAGTGCAAAAAGGAAGGAGGAAATAAGAAAACAGAAAGAAGAAGATGAAAGACTACAAAAAGAATATATGAAGAAGAGAGAGGAAAGGAGATTGTCAGAACTAGAAGAAAGAAAGAAAGATGAATTACAAAGAAGATTTGAAGAACAAAGAAAAAAAGAAGAAGACCTAAAAAAATAGAGAAAGTTATGGAAGAGAAAAAAAGGAGGAAAAAATAAGAAAAAAGGCTGAAGCAAAGGCGAGGTCAAGACTTTTTGAATTAGAAAAGAAGAAAATGGAAGAAGTAGACGGTGAGAAGGAAGGAGAAGTAAATGTACAGCGAAGGGAATTTATGGGTTCAGAAAATATAGATTGGAGTGAAGATATTGAAGTAACAGAACCCACAAGATTAAATGAGACAAATAAAGCAAAGAAGAGGCTGAGACAATTGGACGATGAGGATAAAGAGGAAGAGGAAGAAGCAAAGAGGAAAAGAGAAGAAAAAAGAAAAAAGTCAGTACTAGCTCTGTCCAACGCAAACAAGATAATACTTGAACTTTCGGATTTCCTGCATAAGGAAAACAAGAACATCTCAGCTAGAAGTAGGAACACAATAATTTAATATGCTAATGATCTATTTAAGATACTAGCAGACCAAGAGTGTACTATCCTACAACTTCAGAGAGAAAAGTTAAGGGGAAAAAAGGAACATATGCTAATACAACAGCGACAGATGGAAAAGCTAGATGAAGAGAGAAAAAAATTCTAGAACAAAGTATGCAAGAGTATAGCAGACATATGTTACTTGAAAATGTTTGGCAGACGAAAGAAAATATGGAGCCAGTAGTCTTAATTGTGGAACCTGAAGAGATTAAACCCAATCAAAGCAGTGAAACCACACAATGAGAAATAATGAATGCGAAATGGAATGTTAGGAATAAGGGGATTTTTATTGAGTTACCTACAGAAGAACAGGCAAGGAAGTTATAAGTAGAAATAAAGGAAAAGAAATTGAACCTGAAAACTAAAAGGAAAGAAAAAAGGAATCCTAAGGTTATAATATACGACATCGAAGCAGATAAGGAAAATAAATCAATAAGTGAAGAAATCTATAAACAAAACTTCGAGGACATGGAACATGAAGAATTCGAAAAAGAATGCAAAATATTATTTAAAACAAGGCCTAAAGGAAACAACTGTAACTACGTAATGGAAGTAAGCCCAATGATATGGAAAATTTTAAACAAAAAACAGAAAGTTTATTGCGACTGGACAGCTCATAATGTTAAAGAATTAATATCACCGATGCGTTGTTCCAACTGTTATAAATATGGACACACACATAAGTGGTGCAAAGACGAGACAACATGCGGTAAATGCTCCAATGTAGAACATGATGAAAGGAACTGCAAAGAAAGGGTTAAGAAATGTATTAACTGCATTAGAGCTAAAAGAGAAGAACCTAATCACGAAGGTAGAGACCAGAATTGTCCTATATACAAGATTGCCGTGAATAAATTAAAGAAAGAAACAAATTATGGATAGTATAAAAATAAATAGTAAGATAAAATTCTTACAGGTTAATCTTCAGGGCTCATGTGCAAATACCCTAGACTGTATTGAAATGTTACAGAGCAAGGAAATAAATATAAATTTAATTCAGGAACCTTACATATATTTTAATAAATTTGTTAATCTTGGCAAGAACTGGAATGTGGTACAACATGAAACAGACAATAAACAAAACTCGATAATAATAGTCAAAAAAAGTATTCTTTCCATAATTATAAGCCAGGAACGCACAGAAAACATAATAATGATAAAAGTTAGGATCAGCAATAAGGAAACGGCGGTAATCTCGGTGTATTGCCCACCGAAGATGGACATGAAAGATACAATGAATAGATTGGAGAGGATAACTAGGAACAATAATATGTGCATTATTGGTGGAGATTTCAACACGAAATCTCCAATGTGGTACTCGAAAACGAGAGAAATTTAAATATAGTGAACTCTGAATGATGTCTATATACATATGATTCCATACATGGACAGGACAACATTGACTTAACAATATGTACCGAAAATCTGTATGACAAAATAGACAATTGGATGGTGGAAGAAGGTATCAGGGATCACAATAATATTACCTGGGAATTAAATTAAGAATCGAGAGTCTATAGTGGAAATGGAAGATTACAAAACTTTGTAAAAGACTGGGATGATGTAAGGAAATGTATTAGGGGAAGAATTTGGGAAATTAGGGAAATAGGAATGGAGATGGAGGAAAGAATCAAAACACTAAGTGATATTATAGTACAGGCATGTAAAAGGAACCAGAGAAATATAAGTAGAATAAATAACAACATACTTGGTAAAACCTGGTGGTGGAGTTTAGATTTGGAAATAATGAAATCAGAAGTTAAAAAGAAGAACAGGAAATATTGAAGATGTTGTCCATGCGAAGCTAAGTCCCGATATAAAGAAGAAAATAAAGAAATAAGAAAAATATATAAAAAAGCTATAAGAGATCAGATGAATGAAAAATGGATTGAATTTTTAACTGAGGAGAGTTACAAAAACGTTTGGAATATACCCGACAAGCTCGCAAGAAATAAACTAAGAAGAGAAGAGATGACAGGGACAATTAAAATAGAAGGACAACATATCACAGGGAAAGAAGAGACCTATATAAAACTTACTGAATATCTTCTACCTAATGAAGACGAACATGTGGAAGATAATGAACCTAGTGAGACACATAACAACGTAGAGGTAGAGGTAAACAATGAAGACAGAATAATGGAAGATGAGGTGAGGAAAGCTATGTTGTTATGTAAGAATGGGAAGGCGCCCGGTCTTGATAGCATAACAGCAGAAGTTATAAAACAAGTATGGAGTGAGATTGGATTCGAACTAACCTATTTAATAAATGAGAACTTACAACAAGGGAAATTCCCAAAATTGTGGAAAATGGCCACGTTGACAATCCTTTATAAAGGCAATAACAAGCCAAGAGAAGAGGCCAACTCATACCGACCTATATGTTTACTACCTTTATTTGGAAAGATATACAAAAGAATTTTATTGAAGAGGATAGAATTGAGCGTGGAGGACATACTATATAAATATCAACACGGTTTTCGAAAAAATAAGTCAACAGAAACCTTGATGGTAGAACAGGTTAAATACATATATGAAGCGGAAAGTAGATATGTTATTGCTATTTTAATTGACACCAGTAATGCGTTTTCGACGCTGTTATGGAAAAAGGCCCACGAACAGATAAAAAAGCTAAGAATAAAGGATAAAGAAAAATTAGTTCTGTTAGACTATCTAAAAGAAAGAAAAATAATATATCAAAATAAAGAAATTGTGATAGATAGAATATCTAATAGGGGATGCCCCAAGGGCTCGGTCTTGGGTCCTACGATATGGAACCTTGTCTTTAACGAATACTTACAAAAAAGAAGAAGAAATGGAGTTAGACTTCTTGCATATGCAGACGATTGCATGGTTCTGGTCGAGGGAAATTCAAGAAAAATAATAGAAGAAACTGCCAACCAGGAAATGAGAATATTAGAGGCATGGATGGACGAAAATAAACTTAAAGTATCAGTGAAGAGAACTGAAGGAATTATTCTTAAAGGAAAATTAATGAGGGAACCAATTATTAAATACAAAAATAAAAGTATCAAGAAAAATAAAGAAGCAACGTATCTGGGTGTCAAACTAGACTATAACATGACACTCCTACCACACACAAAAGCTATAACTGAAAAAACAAAAACTGTTTTCTTAAGACTGAGACAAAAGCTTTTAAATAAAACCAGATATAGCAGTAAACAACTGACGATTCTATATAAGTCTCTATTTCTGAATATAATACAATACTGCGGTATTATTTTTGAATTCAAAATTGAGCATACACATATTAAACGAACTCTACAGGCGGTACAAAGATATGTAATTATTAAATTATTTAACCTATGCAATACAACATCACTCTCAACCTCGTTGGTTTTGAACAAGCTTACGCCAATAGAAACATACATAAAATATAGAAATACTGTATATAAACTTAAACATAATCAAGTAATACAATACAATAATAACAGAGTTGTCAGAGACATACAAGAGGGTAAAGCTATATATATTAAAAATGAAGGGATAGCATTGTCCGAGAAAGGATTTAAAAAATCATTAACGGAAGAAAGTATCAGGATTTGGAATAGTGATTGGAGAGAGAATGATAAGAGTAGGATTGTCAAAGAATTTATATCGGATTGCGCACATTGGTACAAAAATAAGATAGATATGAGCAGAACCCTGAAAATCGTCCTGAGTGGGCACGCCCAAACAAGGGAATACCTAAAAAGAATAGGGAAAATAGTGGATGGTATATGTGAATGTGGTAGAGATAGTCAAACAATATTACATATGCTGTACGAATGTGAAATGTTCAATGAAGAAAGAGAAGAACTGAAAATTAAGCTCCAAATCAATAGTGAGACCTGGCCTCTAACAAAATACAAGATTTATGAGATAGAGGTATATCAAAATGTGAGGGTATTTATTGAAAAAATATATATGGTGGTCAAAACAATGAACGAGGATTTAATTGGTGGGTTCTAATATTAGGGAAGTATAATTTGGGGGGCAGGGAGTAGCGGAGTGCCTGGACGGGCGAAGCCAGTAGGGCGCCTAACTTGTTAGGCAAGGGCCCCGGTAGTGCCACGCTTGCTGGCAAGGCTGTCTAGGAACCGTGAAAATCTGTGAATGTGGGAATACAGGTAGACATAGTAAATGGGAAATCCTCTCGACCATCAATATATTACAAAATACCTGAGAAATATTAAGCTTGACATTGTCTTTTAAATACAACTTTTAATGTGAAGAAAACAGCCTAAGCAATATTCTTGTATCACAGTTATTCTTTTAATCTTCAATTTTGAGATAAGACCGGAGATCGATGATAGTCTTTCATTTTAGTTAATGTGTTTTAAAATATTTTATGTTTCTAAATATTTTATAATTTTTGTATAGTTCTATAAGTTTATTTGAACTAAAATATTTTTTACTTTTATATAATTTAAAATTAATTGGACTATAATGGATATAATATTATTTTAATATGTACACATTAAAAATAATATTAAAGTAAATGTAAATATAGTTAAATATCAAAATTTTATTAAGTATGGAACTTATATCAAAAGTCTTACAATTGTTTTTAAAAGTGATTTTTAATTGTTTTTAATGGAGGGAGGAGGCATGAGAAAGCCCCGGTTGCGCCTCCACGTGGCTCCCCGCGGGCAACTGTATTAATAATCCTAAATACAGGCTAAGACAACTGGCCATTATGGACCTCCCTCCGGGTTCCCAGGCCCAAAAATTTTACAATTTGAAATTTTACTAAGAGCTAAGATACCTCTATTTTAATAACCGTTGGCAGTGGTTCTCGATTATTGGATAAGCGATTTAAAGTATAATTGAACATGGAAAATTAGATATAATAGAGAAGAAAGAAAGATAAAAGAAGATAGAAGAGAGAGTATCAAGCTCCCGGAGACCAAGAGTGACCAATAGACTTTATTTATTTGTTGTTTTTGTTGTTATTGTCCCTATCTTCTATCTAGCGAAACCACTGCCAAGGGAATGGGCTTGAGAATCTCAGCGGGGAAAGAAGACCCTGTTGAGCTTGACTCTAGTCTGGCACTGTAAGGAGACATGAGAGGTGTAGCATAAGTGGGAGACGGGGTCTCCCTGTCAACGGTGAAATACCACTACTTTCATCGTTTCTTTACTTACTTGGTTGAGCGGAGCGCGTGACGTTGGGCCTCTAATGCCCCTCGGCACAGTTTTTCTTGTTCCAAGTGCTTAAGGGAACTCGGGGCCACCCGGCATCCTCGCGGCATCGCGGCGTGCTCCCGGGTTGCACATACCCACGCGTGATCCGATCCAAGGACACTGCCAGGCGGGGAGTTTGACTGGGGCGGTACATCTGTCAAATGATAACGCAGGTGTCCTAAGGCTAGCTCAGCGAGGACAGAAACCTCGCGTGGAGCAAAAGGGCAAAAGCTGGCTTGATCCCGTCACTCAGTATGTGTAGGGACTGCGAAAGCATGGCATATCGATCCTTTTGGCTTGAGGAGATTTCAGCAAGAGGTGTCAGAAAAGTTACCACAGGGATAACTGGCTTGTGACGGCCAAGCGTTCATAGCGACGACGCTTTTTGATCCTCGATGTCGGCTCTTCCTATCATTGCGAAGCAGAATTCACCAAGCGTTGGATTGTTCACCCACCAACAGGGAACGTGAGCTGGGTTTAGACCGTCGTGAGACAGGTTAGTTTTACCCTACTGAGATGATTGTCGTTGTGCCAGTATTCCTGCTCAGTACGAGAGGAACCGCAGGTACGGGCCGCTGGTTCACACACTCGGCCGAAAGACCGGTGGTGCGATGCTACTAGCCGTGGAATTACGCCTGAACGCCTCTAAGGCAGTATCCCCTCTGACAAAGAAACGATAACTATAGAGTCCCTTGGGCCGAAAGGCTCAACAATTAATCATACTAGGAGGCCTGCCTGGACGCAGGTCACCGCACAGAGCCCTTGTGAACCACATCAATGGGTGTTGCGGGACACCACCTTGCACTCTGTGGTACACTATGGGTCTGAAGTTCGGTGTTGGGACTCGAATCGTCTGTAGACGACTCAACTTCCGAGGCGGGGTGTTGTACTCGGTAGAGCAGTTGCCATGCTGCGATCTGTTGAGACTAATCTCTGTTTTCGGTCGGTTCGCCTTCGGGCACCTTCTAAGCAGCCTTCTGGTGCAGTTGTGCAGTAATTGCACCTATAAACACATCTTTTTCGCGAATGTTTGTTCGAGGTTGTTTTGTTCGAGGTTGTTTTGTTCGAGGTTGTTTTGTTCGAGGTTGTCTTGATCGAAGTGGTCCGGTTCGAGGTTGTCCTCTTCCAGTTCTCAGCGGCGATCCGACCACCTTGGATCACATATTTTCCTCCTTCGTGTGTGTTGCATGTTTCCTGGTTGTTTGGCCGTACCTTTTTCAAACGCCCTGCATAAGGGTTGGCCATCTTAAGGCGGTGAGTCGTCATCTAGGATGCCGGTTGCAGAGTCAAAACTTCCACAGATATGCACAGTTAAATTTGATAACGTCGTTAAAAGGAGACAGTTATCAAGAGATTGATTCTACGCTTGAAGGGTTTTTTCATCATCAAGTGTAATTCAAAATGTGACATTACAACACACATTGGCGACGTTGAGGACTTAGCAAAGGGGTATATGAAAACATGGCGGTGTCTAGAATTGTTACATCATTGCCCGAGTCGTATGTTCATTATCTTATCTTGGGAAAGTGCAACAAGTAAAGAGCATAATTTAAAAATTCTGACAGCTACATACATGAATGAACACATAAGTAAAAAGGAAAATTGACACATCAGACATGCAAGTGGCATTCAGCTTAACAATATATTGCAAGATATTGTACGGAACATTGTAGGAGATTTTAAATATAACAGAAACAAAAAATTATTCGGATGTTCTATTTGTAAAGACAAAAATAATAACCATGGCGAACAAAAACTGTTTCTTTACAGAGTAAAACACAAACTGTCGCAATGTCGCGTTTCTAACTGATACAAGGACTAATGCGAACAAGTCATCAGAGTGGATTGTTGATTGTGTCTCATCATCTCATCTTACAAATGATTGTACATTTAATCACAGACACCAAAGTATCGTCAACGTAAATACGTGTGGGAAAGAAGCACGAAGGTATGCAAGCAAGTAAAATAGGAATTTTTGAAACATTATCTTGTGTTCTTTCGGATGTTCCATATGCTCAGCAGCTGACTCGCAACGTAATGTCAGTAAATGCAATCACTCAAATCACTGCATTACAGGTTGCATTTTCCTGAGAGCATGGTACAAGTCCAATTTCTTAGCGGATGTAGCACATTTTGCCTACATACCTGGCAAGGAACAGTTGTGTCTATTTTCCGGTATACGGTGCTTTCTAAGCATTTGCGAAAAGAGGAGCTTTTTTGTTCCTCACGGTGAACTGCCCGAAAAGCCAACATGTTATGTTCACAAAACGTAACGCTGACTTAATGATATGCGATGTAAGGGAGGCAACCCCTATTATTTTCATGAAATTGGAAAGTTTTAAGGCTGGAATTATTAAATATTTAAGATCTCAATAATACTTAACACCGCCCAAAGAATCGTATTTTAACTCATAACCATTTTTTATATTTTGACAAGATACGATCTTCAAACTCGATTTTCAAGGGCTTATTCCGCCCTGAATAATAACTTTCTTGAAAGTGTCCTATGTAATTTCTACTTCATTTTTCATGAGGAATCACCTCCTGGAGTTTGGGCTATTAATTTCCTTACACCCTGTATAAGTGCTGCAGAATGCTGCAAGGAACTTTTGCTCTACGAAAGGGTGATTGAAGAACTGACTGACTGTGAAATAAGTGTGTAATTGATAATTGTCAATTTGAGTACTATTGATTGAATCAAGAATGGCATTGTAAATACAAGAAGTAAACCTATAGATGTTAGATACCATTTTCTGAAAGACATTAGTGATCAGAGACTTGTGGAATTTGATCGCTGCCCAACAGATAAGCAAATTGAAAAAATTCTGCCAAACCCTCGAACAATATAAAATTTAAAACATTTCGTGCAGAAATAGTAACTTAAAAATTTGTTAGGGAGTTTGTTGGAAAATAACATTTATTAAAGTGAACTATCGATTCTGCATAGAGAAACTGTTTCAGAGATATACATTTCTCTTAGGGTCAATGAAACGTTTTAAAATTATTATTAGTAAACTAAGAAATATGAGAAAGCAAATGACGGAGTTTTTACTGATATAAGACGTTAAAACTGAAAACACTATACTAAAATGAATACCATATTCGAACAAGAGACTGGGTGGATTCCCTGGGAATTCTAAGGAAGCCGAAGTAGTATTTCCAGTGAGGTCAGGTCGGGTGAGGATAGGTTGAGTTAGGTTAGGGTAGGATTACTTTGGTTAAGTTCAGTTAGGTAGGGTTAGGTAAAGTTAGGTAAGGTAAGGTTGGGTCAGGTTCGGTGTTGTTAGGTTAGCTTATGTCAGGTTACATTAGGTAGGTTACGTTAGGTAGGTTACGTTAGATTGGATTAGGTAATGTTTGGGTTAGTTTATGTAAGATAGGTTAGGTTAGATTAGAATTGGTTGGGTAGGGTTAGGTTAGCTCAGATTAGATTTGTTTAGGGTAGGCTAGCATATGTTAGGTTGGGTTATGTAGGTTAGGTTCGTTTAGGTTATATACCTATAGGTTTGGTTAGCTAGGAACATGTAAGGTAAGTTTAGGTTAGGTTGCGCTGTGATAGCTTAGGTTAGGATAGTTTAGATTAGGTAATGTTCGGTAACATCAGGTTAGGTTATGTTATGATAGGTTAACTTAGGTATTGATAGGTTAGGTTTGGTTATGTTAGCTTAGGTAATGATGGTTTAGGTTTGGTGTGGTTAGGTTTGGTTATGTTAGGTACGTTTGATTAGATTCGTTCAGGTTAGTTCAGGTAAAGATAGGTTAGGTTGGGTTATGTAGGTTAGGTCAGGTTAGGTTGGTTTAGGTTATATACCGATAGGTTAGGTTAGCTAGGAAAAGGTTAGGTAAGTTTAGGTTAGGTTAGGTTGTGTTAGTTTAGCATAGGTTAGGATAGTTCAGATTAGGTTACATTAGGTAAGCCTAGGTAACGTCAGGTTAGATTGTGTTCGGTTTGGGTAACTTAGGTAAGGATAGGTTAGGTTATGTCAGCTTAGGTAATGATGGGTTAGGTTGGCTTAGGTTATGTTAAGGTACATTAGGTTAGATTAGTTCAGGTTAGTTCAGCTTAAGATAGGTTAGGTTGCGTAAGGTTAGTATACCGCGCGGTTAGGTTAGGTCATGTCAGGGCAGTTTAGGTTAGTTTAGGATAGGTCAGCTTCGGGGAGAGTTATGTTGCATTGAGTTAGGTGATGTTATTGATAGGTTAGGTTATGCTAGGTAGGTTACTTCAGGTTAGAATAGTTTAGGTAAAGATAGG
Organism: Medauroidea extradentata; assembly: GCA_003012365.1. Taxonomy (NCBI): domain Eukaryota; kingdom Metazoa; phylum Arthropoda; class Insecta; order Phasmatodea; family Phasmatidae; genus Medauroidea; species Medauroidea extradentata. The sequence continues at coordinate 25,795 of PNEQ01074907.1, forward strand.
TTCGATTTGGTTAGTTTTGGTAATGCAAGGTTATGTTAGCTTGGGTTAGATGTGGTTAGGTTAGGTCATGTCAGGACAGGTTGGGTTAGGTTAGCTTTGGATAAGTTAGGCGTGGTTAGGACATGTCAGGACAGGTTAGGTTAGTTTAACTGGGGTTGCGTAAGGTTATTTAATTCTGTTAGGTTAGGTTAGTTCAGGGTGAGTAATGTAGGTTAGGTTAGGATAGCTTAGGGTAGCTAATGCTATGTTGGGTTAGCTTAGGCAACGTTAGGTTAAGTTAAACGAGGTTGCGTTAATGTTAGGTTAGGTGTGGTTAGGTTAGTTTATTTAGGTTTATGTTAGTTAGGTTAGGTTAGGTCAGGATTTGTTAGCTAAGGATAGGTTAGTTTAGGTTACGCTAGTTTAGGTTAGGTTGGCATAGGTAATGTTAGGTTAACTTAGGTTACGTTAGGTTAGGTTGTGTTACGTTGGTCAGGTTAGGTTACATTAGGTTAGGTTAGTTCAGGTCATGTTAGGTTAGTTTGGCTTAGGTCGGTTCATGTTTGATTAAATCAGGTTAGGTTATATTAGGATAGGTTATGTTATATTAGGTGATCTTAGGTTACGTTAACTTAGGTTACGTCAGGTCAGTACAAGATTAGGTTAAGCTAGGTTATGTTAGTATAGGTAACGATAGGTTAGGTTAGCTTGTGCCCTCCTGGGCACGAACAGCCAGACTGGAACCATAACAAATGTTAAGTGTGACCAACACTGCCAAGGCCTGAACACTCAAACAAAACGTAGCACACTGGAAGATTCAACCATACAGAAACCGTATTCAGTACCAGACCAAAACAGGCGGTTCATTAAAGCTTATGTGCACATAGGAGGTGACTGTAACCGTACACAGAATACAGCTCTCAGGATACAAGACATAATGCGGGCTCAGCGGCCTTAACCGAAATGTCCTCCCAGACTAGGTAAACAATATGCAGTTAGTTAACAAAGATTCAGAGAAAAATAGGCCTCGACTCCGTTCCACTTCCCACATCGACGCCCCAAATTACAAAGAAGTAAAAAGCAGCAAAACTGAAACAGCAAAAACGAAAAAGTTACAAAGTTGAACCGAACAAGAAACGAACACGCGAATCAGTGAATCACAATACGAATGCTCAAACGCCAAGTTAGCACCTACCAAGGCTTGTCGGCGGAGCCTGTGTGCAGAGAGTGGAGAGGCAGGTGCTAGCTGGTCGGGAGCAGAACGAAGAGTGGCGCAGCGTGCGACGGCAGGCTGCCAGGCAATGGTGGGGGGTGTTAGGTCGGGCGAAGGGAGGGGACAACGAAGACTGCCGAGGAGGGGCGAAGATGTACGAAGCAGCGATGTAAGGTTATGTCGTAGTAGCTTATCTTAGGTTAGGATAGTTTAGATTAGGTTACGTTAGGTAAGCTTAGGTAATGTAAGGTTACGTTATGTTCGGTTAGTGTAACTTAGGTAAGGATAGGTTAGGTTATGTTAGCTTAGGTAATGATGGGTTAGGTTAGCTTAGGTTATGTTAAGGTACATTAGGTTAGATTAGTTCAGTTTAGTTCAGGTAAAGATAGGTTAGTTTGGGTAATATTACGTTGCTTGAGTTAGGTGGTGTTAATGATAGGTTAGGTTATGTGAGGTGCATTACTTTAGGTTAGTTCATGTTGGATTTGTAAGTTTAGATAACGCAAGGTTATGATAGCTTAGGATAGATTATGTGTGGTAAGGGCATGTCAGGTTAGGTAATGTCAGCTTAGGATAGGTTAGGTTGTGTTAGGTTAGTATACGGTGTGGTTAGGTTAGGTCATGTCAGGACAGGTTAGGTTAGTTTAGGATAGGTTAGCTTCGATGATGTTATTTTGTGTTGAGTTAGGTGATGTTAATGATAGGTTAGGTTATGTTAGGTAGGTTAAGTTAGGTTAGTTAAGGTTAGGTTATGATAATTTAGGTGAAGATAGGTTAGGTTTGGTTAGTTTAGGTAATGCAAGACTATGTTAGCTTGGGTTAGGTGCGGTTAAGTTAGGACATGTCAGGACAGGTTAGGTTAGCTTAGGATATGTTACGTGTGGTTAGGTCATGTCAGGATAAGATATAATTCATTGGCCTTTTGTAACTCTTTTTTGCACTCGACCAAAGCCTCACGCCTTCGGCGATCGAGGGGGGCGTGCGGCACCCAAAATTTTAAATAGTATTGTAATATGTTAAAAAAAAACAAATAAATAAAAGGAATGAATTATTTTTTGTATAAAAATATAATTAATTGCTGTTTTGTTACCCTCTTTGGCCCTTGGCCAAAGCCTCACGCCTTCGCCGCTCGAGGGGGACCTGCAGCCCCCAAGTGTTTTAAAATAGTACTGTAAAATTACACAAAAAAATAGAATTAGTTTTTGTGTAAGAATTATAATTTATTGACATTTTCATATCCTTTTTTTTGCCTTCGGCCAAATCCTCACGTCAGGACGCTCGGGTTGGGGGGTGGCGGCCCGGGCGACCCAACTGTCTAACGTTTCGAAGAGCTGGTAGCCACCAATTTCGCGCATCTTTCCTCTTAAGGTCGTTTTTTGAAGAAAAAAACTGAGGTCCTGGTTTGTAACCCTTCCAATGGAAATTAAAAAAACCTGAGAAAGTGGATCGAAGATATCGCCAAGTACTACCTCCTCACCAAAATTCTATCTCGTAGCTCATAAACTGCATAAGTAATGCATGTAAATGTGTGATTTCGTATTTCCCCCCTTCGAGATACACCCTTCACGGAAAAAAATTTTTTCCGGCCGTAAATTTGGAAATAACAAGAAATGGGTATGAGGCAAGATAAACAATAGAAAGGAGCATCCGTATGATTTTTTGTTTGTCCCTATCTCGGAAGACTCTGAAGAAACACGATCCCGAAAAAAAAATTAACTGTGCTGGTATCGAACGTAATGTAAATACCTTTTAAAAATAAAAACAATACAGGCATGTACAGAGACTTTGTATGATCTTGCCGAAGCAAAACATCGTAAATCTCAAAAAGCCTGGTGCAGAGCCCTAAAATAGAAAAAGTAAAAAAACACTAAAAAAATTAATTTTTATATAATTTTTTTTTTCTCGAAGTGCTAAAGAAAGGTATAAGCCACCAAGTTCTCGCACCTTCCTTCCGAAGGTCGTCTTCGTACCTCAAAAATTAAGGTAGCTAACCACATTTGAAAAAAAAATTGAAGTCCCGATTTCGAACCCTTGCAAAAGAATTTTCGAAAATCGGTAAAAGAGGATTGAAGGAATCGCCGAGTACTACCTCCAATCCAAAATTTTTGATCCTACCTCAAAATCCGCAAAAGTTACGCAAGAAAACGCGTGATTTCGGGGACGGCACTTCCGAAAAACACACCTCTCCTCCCAGGAAAAGCAATCGAGGGTGGGTTTTTGAAGTCCGTCGCACAGAGGGAGGATGGATCTGGTGCAGAAAAAATATTTGAGCCCTTTACCTAAAATAGTTTGGGCGCTGCGCGCCGTCAAAGTCGGCCGACAAACTTTCGTTTTTGAATAATGAAATGACCAGGTAAGCCGCCCGCGCTCCACTCGGGCTATTCTTACCCTCTTTGTCCCTCGGCCATCGCCTCGCGCCTTCGGCGCTCGAAGGGGTCCTGCGGCCCCCTACTGTTTTAAAACAGGCATGTCAATCTTTGTGCACACACTTCGGCAATTTGGCCAAAGCCTCGCGCCTTCGGCGCTCGTTAGAGGGCTGCGGCCCCCAACTGTTTTAAAAGACGTTTGTAAAATTCCCTAATAGAGAAAAAAATTGTATGAAAAAAATAATTTATTATGAAATGATTGGACGAGGTGTAAGCCACCGACATCAAATGTATATTTTCCAAAGTACACATTTGTTTGTTAACACACCTCGGGACTTTGGCCTCTATTTTTAGCGCATTTAGCCGTCGGTGAAAGCTACACGCCTTCGGTGTTGGAGGGGTCCTGCGGCCCCCAACTGCTGTAATTAGTATGATAACACAGCCCGAAAATGCACACACCTCTGGACTTTGGCCTCTATTTTTAGCGCATTTAGCCGTCGGCGAAAGCTACGCGCCTTCAGCGCTGGAGGGGGCCTGCGGCCCCCAACTGCTGTAATTAGCATAGAAACACAGCCCGAAAATCATATAAAAAAATTTAATTCTTTTGTATAAAGGTATAATTTATTGACTTTTTGCTACCCTTTTTTGCGCTCGGCCAAAGCCGCACGCCTTCGTCGCTCGAGGAGGACCTGCGGCCCCCAAGTGTTTTTAAATAGTATTGTAAAATTACAAAAAAAAAAAAAAATAGAGAATTTTGTTTTTGTGTAAGAAATAATTATTATTGAAATTTTTATATCCTTTTTTTTTGCCTTCGGCAAAATCGTCACACCTATGGCGCTCGAGGGGGGCCCGCGCGACGCAAATGTCTAACGCTTCAAAGAGCTGTAAGCCACCAATTTCGCGCATTTTTTCCTCCTAAAATAATTTAAAAAAATTGTGGTCCCGGTTTGTAACACTTCCGCTGAAAATTAAAAAAAAAAAACAAAACGGACTAAGTGTATCGAAGATATCGCCGAGTGCTACCGCCTCACCATAATTCTAATCCTAAGCTCAAAATCTGCAAAAGTTACACATGGAAATGTGTGATTTCGTATTTCCCCCTTCAAGCTACACCCTTCACCCATTTCGGAAAAAAAAATTTCCGGCCTTAAATATGAAAATATCTAGAATTGGGTATGAGGCAAGATACACAATAGAAAGGAGCATCCGTATGATTTTTTGTTTGTCCCTATCACAGAAGACTCTGAAGAAACACGACCCCGAAAAAAGAATTAACTGTGTTGGTATCGAATGTAATGTAAATAATTTTTAAAAAATAAAAACAATACAGGCGTGTACAATAACATTTTGTATGTTTTTGCCGAAGCAAAACGTCATAAATCTCAAAAAGCCTGGCGATAAGCCCTAAAACAGAAAATGTAAAAAAACACAAAAAAATTAATTTTTATATGAAAAAAAATTTTCTCCTCAAAGTGCTTCAGAGTGGTATAAGCAACTAAGTTTGCGCACCTTTCTGCCGAAGGTCGTCTTCGTACCTCAAAAATGGTGGGAGCTGCGCTCATTTGGAAAAAAAAATTGAGGTCCCGATTTTGAACCCTTCTGATAGCATTTTCGTAAATCGAGAAAAAGAGAATTGAAGGAATCGTTGAGTACTACCTCCACATTAAAATTTTTGTTCCTACCTCAAAAACTGCAAACTTTACGTAGGAAAACACATGATTTCGGGGTCCACACTTCCGAAAAACGCACCCCACTTGTTATACTATCTCCTCCCAGGAAAAGCAATCGAGGGTGGGTTTTTGAGGTCCGTCGCACAGAGGAAGGATGGATCTGGTGTAGAAAATATATTTGAGCCCTTTACCACAAATAGTTTGGGCGCTGCATGCCGTCAATGTCGGCCGACAAACTTTCGTTTTTTAATAATGAAATGACCAGGTAACATGCCCGCGAGACTCGCGTGCTGACCGAAATAGGCAAAACTTGACATCAGGGAATATGATTTCCAAGAAGTTGTTTAATCGACTAGTGTAAGGCACTGAAAATGCCTGGCAATGTGTATTAGGTTGTTGCCAGAAGTTGGAGTAGAACCCCTTGCCATGAAAATTTGGCGAAGCTCTATATCTTGGTCAATGCAATGTTTCTTGGCATAGACACATGCTTGGTGGTGATGGAAGTAATGGTGTGCCAATGCAGGCAAACCAAGTGCAAATTGTATTTGTTTCTTTAAGCCAGACACAAATTTCCCTCTGCATTTTCCCGGGCTTGGGACCGGCAACACCGCTGGAAGAGAGGGGCAGGCTGCATTACGGGTGTAGTTTATTGTGTTGAGTTGTGTAAGTGTAGGCTAGTGAAGAAATCAATATCGTGAGTGAAATTGTTGTACAGGGTTAGTTTTATATGGCGCGAGTTAGGGGGAAGTGTGATGTGTTGTGCAGTTTTCGTGTTTGCAGGCAAGTGGATCAGTTAATGATATGTAGTTTAAGTGTAACAGGAGTGTCGTGTGCTGTGGACGAAGTTGTCCGAAGGATGTACCCACCGTTTTTCTGGAAGATGTTGAAGGGGCAGCAGCTCCATCGGGGACACTTCCACATGTCGTGGGTCAGCACACGGAGATGTCGTCTGGGTCTGTCTTGAGGAGGCTCACCGAAGAGGTCGGAATAATTAGCGAAGGAAAATGTTAGTGTTGAAGAAGATAGCAGCACAGAGCATAGGAATTAAGTGCAGGTAAATTAGGAGGGAAAAATTTTGTTTTGCTTAGGTTCAGGAAGGAAGTAAGGAAGAATAGAGCCGAAAGGGAAGTATAGTAGAATTAATTAAATAACCTCAGGATAAACGACGTTGCGTGTGAAGCATTTGCCACGTTGTTGGCGAGGCAAAGCAACATCAGAAGGAGCCCTGGCAAGCACAGAAACAGCGGCGAAGCACTTGGCTCTGGAAAGAGCGACATAAAGCTGGCCGTGGCTGAACACAGGTTGAGGAAGATAGAGACCGATGCGGTCAAAGGTTTGTGCCTGGCTCTTATTGATTGTCATCACAAAGGCAGACCTGATGGGAAACTGAGTTCTCGAAAAGACGAATGGATAGTCAGTGGTTGAAGAAGTAAGTTTTATTCGAGGAATGTAGGCTCTTTGACCCTTGAATGACCCAGTAAGTATCTTGGCATCTATGGCACAATCCGCCATGCGCACAACGATGCAACGCGTGCCATTACACAGGCCATTCTTAGGGTCGAGGTTCCTGAGTAGCATAAAGCATGAGCCAGCAGTCAGGGTCAAGGAATGTGGGGGAAGAGAAGAAAGGGAAAGAGAGTTGAGGAACTCTGTGGGCACATTCATCGTATCAGCTTCTGAGTGTTCAAGTTTGTCAAAGCTGAAGAAAGACTTAGTTTCAGATGCCAGGCGGTTCATCATCTGTCGGTTGATGACATCAACATCATCGTTCTTCGGGCAAAGGATTGCTCGCATGCTGACGACCTGAAACGACAGAAAGAGAAGCGAACATTATTTGAGCCGATGGAAGGGTGCTGACGCACCACCTTTAAGACACTGTAACATATCTCAAGGACGCACCTCTTCAGTGAGGGCCTCGTCGCCGAACACAACGGAGCAGATGTCCGCGCAGTCCGGGAGAGCGATGCACTGTGGCAGCTCGACGAAGTCTTCGGGCAGTCCCTGGGCCGGTGGCAGTGTCCCATCGCCGATCTGCATGAGTAAGCCTCGGAATTCTTCCTCTCCCTGATCCGCCCGCATGTTGACTCGCAGATGCAACTGCTTGAAGGATGGCCACAGGGGAGAATTTTTAAGGCAGGCGTTGACCTGATCGGCTCTGCCTCTGTGCCTGAAGTCGCCGCCGAGATGCAAGACCTTGCCACCGAACTTGACGCGGTCGTTATCGGTGATGTCCCTTAAAATCGCGTCGACCTGATGAAGGGCGTCTTTGGGTGCCATGGGAGCCTCGTCCCAAATGATGAGACTGCAGGAGCGTAGAAGCTCAGCCTCCTTAGATTGATGTGCAATATTGCAATTGGAATCATTCAAAATTGGAACAGAAAGTTTGAAAAGGGAGTGTGCAGTGGTCCTGCCAGAAAGGAGAATGGAAGCAATACCGGTCCAAGCAACCGGCAACACAGTTTTGCCCTCGGCCCAAAGGCTGTGGATGAGGCAGTTATACAAAAAGATCTTTTCAGAACCTCCAGGCCCATCCAAGAAGAATGCCCTGCACCGAGGCTCTGCAGAGGCGTCGGACTCAGCGACAGATGCCATGACTTGGTCGAAGACCAAGCTCTGATCGGTATTGAGGAGAGAATTCATACGTTCTGCTTCGACACGTTCTTCGTCGCCATCGAACTGAGGCAAATCGTGCAGGCGATCTTGGTCGGGAGCAGGGAGCCGGTAATCGGCGAGAGTCTTGTCGAAACAAGACAAACGTGAAGCTATGTGAATAAGAGCTCTGTTTTCGTTGGCGACCAAATCATCGGTCGTGTCGTCCAAAAGGTGAAGCTTCAATCGCTCGTACAAATGCAAAGGTTGCAGTGAAAGAGAATGTGAGCAAAGAAGACCCTAAGACGGGAAGGAACACACTATGAAGCAGCCTCGAAGAGCGTAACCTCGTAAATATCGTCATGGTCGAGCAGAAACAACTTCTGACAGGCATCCTTGAACGTCGGGTGAAGCACATTGGCGACTGTGCGAATGTCCTCGAAAGAGGTAGTACCTTGACATTGTGCAGCAAGATCCTGAGGCACATGAGCTCTTCACTTCTATGAGCCTTTGGTTGAAACATCCTCGATATCGTGTTGAATCCACCCTTCTCCCTGGGTTTCCACATCCTCTGCTTGTCCATCCAAACGAAGTGCTTGGGGAAATTAACATAAGTCAAGGTGAGAGGACACGGCGTGGAACCGCATTGTCCGTCACCGGAATGATGGCGCAACTTGTGCTGTAGATTGTAATGGAAATACGCAGTCAAGTGCGTGTGCCTGACCGAGGCCTGCTGCACCGCAGCAGCGATGTTGTTGTCGGTTATGAAGACCGGCTGCATGTCGGGAAGGTGCAACGCCAACCTCACCACGACGATGTACTTGTCAGATATTTTGAAGGAAAGAAGTCTCCAGACAGCTTCCGAAGAACTGACATTGCGACAGTCGAGAAAGGAGGCCACCTAGTTCATGACCACCTCCACGACAGCAGAGTCGTGGCCCTTGTACTCGTACTTGAATAAGTATTTCGTGGCTTGCATGGAAGAGCTAAGCTCCACGTTAACATGACATTGATATTTTTGAAGAAGGTAGGAGTTGTAAGCCACAATGTGCCTGTTGACGTACAGGTTGTTGGTAATGTTGAAAACTCGGGCATCATCTGGCCTACGGTACTGGACGAACCCCTTGTAATTCAGGAGCGTCTCATCTCTGAAAGATTTCGGAAAGTTGAATCTGCATTTGCCGTCTCTGAAGCAGGGGGCGTTACGCTCGCACATTGTGTGCACCATGTGGGACTTGACCAAGTTGTACAACTGCATCTCGGCAACAGGGTCTGGAATCCGAGCAGAGCAAATTTTGTCGGCCTCTTCGGGCGTCTGGACCTTGTCGTCTTTGCAGAGAATGATGAGAATGTGCGCATGAGGCAAGCCGCGCTTTTGGAATTCAATCGCATAAACAAATGCGTCAACTTGACCGAAAATTTGACGTTTGGTGATGTCTTCCAAGAGTGCCTCGAGCTTTACTTTGAAGACACGGCACACCAAGTCTGGGCGTTGATAGGCCTGCTGATGGCCTTGCAGGTTGAGCACAATCTCTGGCCACTTGGGATTACATGTGAAAGTGACGAACAGTTCAGGCCTGCCGAATTGTCTCATGATGGCACATGCATCCTTGTAGGAATGATGAAGATGTCTGGCAGACCCATAGAAAGAAGAGGGAAGAATCACCTTCTTGCCAAACCCGGTATCGGCATCGCCTCCACCCAGGTGAACGTGGTCCAAGTGGTCCAGGTATGCCTCGACACGTATCTTGTCTTGATTTAGTCTGATGTACCAAATTCTAAGCGACTCGGCCTTGCAATAGCAATCCACCAAGAATTGCTGGAAGAGCTTTCCAGAATGGTGAAGAATATATAATCCATTCCTCACCATTATGCGGTATGTGTAGAATTCGTAACACATGATGGTATTGCGCAATGCGCTCACGACAAAGTGGTGATCCATACCACTGGTGTATCCAGGTTCGCCACGTGGGAAAAGCATAGGGTACGTCATTGTATCGACACATTCATTCAGCTGATTTACATTCTGGACAGGACGATCTCTGGGGTAGATCAGAACGTCATTCCTGAGCAGTGGGTCATCGCCCACGAATATAGCAGCAACCTGCTTTGCGGCTACAGGCAAGTTATATATGTTGGTATCCTTCCCAACGCCAGCCTTCATCGACATCACCACCTGGCGCCGCGGGCGTCCCAAACGATCCGCCTCTGATTGCTCTGTCTGCATGACCTCCCTCGTGGTCTTGTGCATCTGAGAGACAGGATTAATTTCGGCAAGAAGGGCCTCCAGCTGCTCCACAATAGGTATCTGCTAAGGATCGTGTTGACGGGCTCGAGCAGCATTAGCCTCATCGACATCGATAAAGAACAATTGATTGTAGCGAGGTTCGTTACCGTTGATGGGTCGAGCAGCGCCCGATGTGAGATGATGTACTTGGCCTTGAATTGTTAAAGTATAGACAGATCTGGCAGTAGAACGAACAATGCCATCTGCACAGAAAGATGCGAAAGATAGAGCGGAATTGTAGCTCCTTATGAACTGTCTGTAATCGGCACACTCATCCGAATAGCCAGTGAGAAGGTGGCAAAGTAGGTCGGGCACCTCGCCCAGAGGAGGCAGCT